>VYZT01020655.1:0-12657 GCA_013400735.1 Pomatostomus ruficeps
AGCAGAACATACTGTAGTACTGAATAAACTATAGTTGTTTCTGCATTGGTGTTCCAATTGAGCATGACAGGTACTTTTACTAGTGCCCTGAAGATTATTCTAGGCTTTTTCCTTTCTACATTAGGATCTATTAGTAAGATGAACAACCTAATTGTGTGCAAGTGAATCTGTGAGAGAGATAAATGGAAAACTGTTTTATAAAGAATTCAGAAGTCTCAGCAGAGTACTTGTGGAGCTCATTAGGCGTTGTACAACCAAGGGTGCTAAAATCTCTGCTATGGCCCATTTCCCTTTAAGCATGCCTCATTACCGTTGCTCACAATCTGTTCACTCTAAAAGTTACTTAAGATAAAACCATCACAACTTTCATATAACGATAACGATACGTTGTAAGTTAAATAAAATACTTGCCGTGATGGACTCCCACGTACAAAGCACAAACTGTCTGACAGATACTGCATGACAGATACCCAAGTGTTGAGTACGATGACTCTTAATGTAGGCAGGTTGTTCTAAAAAATAAGCTATTTTGCAAACTCAGCGGACTAAACCCAACTAAATTCCATTTTTTTCCATGTTTTCATATTAATTTACATTTCAGGAATTATAAATAATTTGACATAGCTCAGTTGAGACTTGTTTTGCCATCATGCTTGTTTCCTTTCTTTTAGGTCTGTGGTACACCTGAATACATAGCTCCTGAAGTGATATTGAGGCAAGGTTATGGAAAACCAGTGGACTGGTGGGCTATGGGAATTATTCTTTATGAATTTCTTGTTGGATGTGTGCCGTTTTTCGGAGATACACCAGAAGAGCTCTTTGGACAAGTAATCAGTGGTGAGGATCATCACTTAAAAAAAAAATAAAAAAAAAATTCTATTTCTGTTAATAGTAAATATATTGCAACTTTACTGGTAGACTACACAATTTTCTATCAAAGCAGTAACAATAAATTCAGATTAAAAGCTGAATTTACTGCATATTGTTGCTAAGTACAGAAATTCATTGATACAGAGTACAGGGGTTAAGCTGCACTGTTTGGACAACAGAAGCTGTGTTACTAAAAATGTAGTACCACCATGCAATAGCGATTTTATTCTTTGGTAAAGAAATTATATTAGAGAAGAAACAGTTAAAATAAATTTGCATAAATGGGAAAATGTCTCATGGCACAATAAAGAAATTAACAAAGATGTAATAAAAGTGTAAAACAAATGTCTCCCAAATAATAAATAATGAGAAAAAGAAGGAAACTAATTCAATTCACAGATTGTTAATGATTTCATTGGTGATTGTTAGAGTGTAATGTTATTTCTGTAGCAGCTGTTCTTCTTCCATTTAAAATTCAATAACCCTTTAGATCTTAACCTGCAAACTGACCCTAAGTATTGTTCTGTGTCTTGTGACAGAACTGAATGATAATTAAACAGATTTGTTTACTATCCTACCTGCTGTTTCCATAAATTTCCCAGATGCATAGATGCAGAGAGTCTCTATTTATGACACAAGGTTAACAGAATGGCACCTCTGTTACTAAGTATTTCCCAGTCTGTTTTATGGTCTGCTTAAAAGGTCCAATAGCTAAGAATGCACCTCTGGTTCCTCATTCTCTAAGAATGCAGCAAATCCCCTTTTGTACTTAATGAGACACTCTGTCATTGTCTTGCTTTCCTCCATCTCGGAAGCCGAAAGCCAGACTTGTTTCTAAACTGTATTAAAACGCATGTGAGATTCTGTGTGTTCATGTATTTATAACCATGTTGTTTTCTGATGTGATACGCAGAGGCCTGAGTGGCAAGAAGAATCAACTGTTTAATTAACACAAGCAGCAAATGCTGTCTGTTTTCCGGGTGCCTCATGGCTGCAATGCATATTCATGCTTTGTATTCCAAATCAGATTTAAACTGCATTGGAAGCTGTAGGCAGGCAAACATGGAAATAACTCATGTTTTTATTGCATTTCCAGACACATGCACCTGTGTTTTTATCCTTCTACTCCCTTACTGGGAGAAGGAGAGGGTAGTCTTAAAATTAATGACAAAATCTGAACTTTAGGCTTTATTTTGCATGTGGCATTAATTTTACCCTTTGTAAAACATACTGTCATGTGTTACAGTCTAGCTGACACTTTTGTGAATACCTTTATCTGTTTGAATGTATCAATTTATTTTACAGAAATTATTTGTAAAGTCTATTTGTAAACTTCATCTTTCCACTTATCCTCCAAGACTGTTGGTTGGCTCAGTTTCTTATTTTGATGTTGATTTGTCAGTTGCTTCTCCTTTATTTTAAATATCCTTACTTGCTGAAATAATTCTTAGTAGCTCTAGAAGAACTCTAGTTGGATGTTTCCTATGTTAAAATAAATTATCCCCTTCTATTTGACTGTAAAAGCCATGTTGAAGAACCAAACTGTAGCCTTGATTTTTCTTACAGTCTCTGTGAGCAAAATCTACGTTTTCCTTAAAATTCTACTTTAAAATCTTGCTGCCTCCTTTTTCATTGTAGGTTGCCTTTTCTGCCCTCAAATAGTGCAACGACAGCTGTGGGAGGCCTCAGTGTAAACTTAGATACCTAAAGTGATAAGAATTTAAAATACTGTTCCAGAAACAGATTACATTCGTGTTTGTTTATATCAGTACCTTTCCTTAAAATCTGAAATACAAAGGTTAAACCTGTGTGTAGCTGCTGATGATTATTTCTCCAGTTACGATTATTTTATAGAAGTCTGTATCATAAATGACAACAAAATCCTTAACAGCTTTCTGTATTTCTGAAGCTCCAAGTGTTCTTTTTCTCTGCTGCCAAAATCCTTGTTCCTTCAAGAAACTTTTGCAGAGTTTTGTCTAAACCTGCACTATATTACATTTGTGGAGGCAGCTTCCACTAAAAATCAGGCAAAACTTGCTGTGTGTAGGCTGTTAGAAAGTTCATTTTCATATGCAGCATATCCTGTCCTGATTGCATGGTTTAGGTCCAGCTTGCCATGAAGTGCAAAAGCCGTAGTAGTAGAAGAGTCAATAGAGTGAGGTAGCATGGAAGTTTGACACTCTTGCAAAAAAGCTTTGTTGTCATGTATGTCTCCAGAGCACAGTCTGACACCTTGACCCTTGGTCAGGGGAGTAATGACTTCAGGGAGTCCACTGGCATTAGAGGAAGAACATGGATGTGAGCAGCAGCTGCCAGGTCAGGTCAGCAGTGTCCACCTTAACAACAGTTTCCATGGAACATAACTACAATTTAAACCATGATTTGATGGGACAAGAGAAAGCCTACAAGTTGTGCTAATATTTTGAAAGTTTTACATGAGCCAAGCATGCTGTATTCTGTTAAAGGATACTTCCAAAGGAAATAGGAACGTAATACGTTTATGTAGTCAGTAGAGAGAGTATAAATATTAGAGGTAATTGGTATGAAACAGAGTAAGCTGGAGAAGTTGCTTTAACTCTGCTTCGCTGGTAGGGTCACTATGAGAGCGTTCATACAGTTTGTGCTGGGATCAGACTTCAGCAATACCAACTTTCTTTTTTTTTCAGATGAAATCAACTGGCCTGAAAAGGATGAAGCACCACCTCCAGATGCGCAGGATCTGATTACTCTGCTGCTTAGGCAGAATCCTTTGGAAAGACTGGGAACAGGTTAGGAGTCACTAGTTTTAAATTGTTAATGTTCTAGAAATAGCTGCTGTATTCAGCATTGGGAGCTTTTGTTCACGTATTTGTTTTGCTTGGGAAACATCTGCCATGACATGCAGTATGACAACATGCCATGATAATTTATAGATTCAGACCAGTAATATGAACTGAACATGATGATGTCTGTCCTGGTTTTTTGTGGGACTTACATGTGCCTATTTGCATTTACTCTTCTCCTAATTTGATTAATACAACAAAAATTTCTCAAATAGTTAGTCAGTGAATGGGGTTTCTTCATGAATACAGTATTAAATGACTAAATACAGAAATCTAGAAGGGGAATCAATACGCAACTTCCTTTTCCAGAAGTATCTTAGCCTGGCAGATTAATTCCTCCAGGTGTTAGGGTGGGTGATGAGTACTCAAACTGCTTATTCAGAAATGACTGTCTGAGGTTGTGTGGTGAAAAGTCTTGTCATTCTCATTCATCAAGCACTACTGCCTTGTATGAAAAAGAATTAAAACTGTGAATGTTAAGGAAATATTGAGACCCATGAGCCTGCATAGGCTAATGAAAGCACTGTGCATTCATATAATAGAGTTTATTTGTTAGTTGATGGATCAGGATTTACTTGGGAGATTCTGTGAGAGGCAGTAATGAATATTGCATGTGATTTTGAAGTGTTAATATATGGGAACCCTAGTCACTGACTTCCATGCCTTTAGGCAAAGCACTAGGTAAACACAGCAAAAAAAAAAGCCTCCAACACGTAAGAACCCAAATATAAAGGTATAGTTGTATTTACAGTGAACATTGTATGCCATGAATAGAAATACATTTGGGATGCTAAGGAAACCAAGTGGCAGGTTGAGTTAGCATGAGGGTACATGGAAAATTGCTCGTAGAACTGAGTCCAATGGTGCTATATATTTTTAGGCCGAATTATAAAGAGGCTTTAAGAATCAGCTCATAACCGGCCTTATCACAGCTGCTTGGGGGAAACGTGATTATAACCCAGACCCTGAGTACTTCTGACATGGTCCCAAATGATGTGTCTTCCTTCAGCTTCCTTCAAGAAATGATGATGTGACTGATATTAATGAACTGCATGTCCCTCACAGTCTGAATGTCTGCGATCTGTGTGAACAACCCTTAGACTTCACTGTAACTGGTGATCTGGACTAAGTGGCATCCAGCAAAGTTTATTGCTGTCCCTTGCCCCATGTTGAACAAATTAGGAGTGAGGATGGTCCATTAACTTCTCCACTTGCTGCCTGCCCATCTGCTGCAGAGGGCACTAATGCCAAAGGCAAAATGAAAATCCACAACTAGTTTTAGTCTCTTGTTTTAAGTACACTTTTTCCAGGCATTGCTGTTTCATTGCCAGGATACTTTTTCCTGGTAAAACACAGTACTAATTCAACTGTTGCCCTGTGAGAGGCTGGATCAGAAGTGGATTGCAAAGTCTGTGTCTGTTGCTGTACAGTTGGTGGAGAAAGTGAATTGGTTGAGATGAGGCTGACTTAACTACTGAATGGTCAGTGCCATGGCATGAAGCACCTGTGGTGCTCGTTTAGGAGCTGGCATCTTTAAAGTCTCTGGTCTCTGTAAGAGTTGGCAGTCTGAAGAAGGAAATAAGGCAGCTATTTCTTTGAAGCAAGGGGTTCAGAAACCACAGCAAAGGTGTAGGATCTGTAAGTGTTAGAATCAGCTCACAGAAATGGAGGCTGCAGTGTGACAGGTCCCACATGGCCACTGAAAAACAACATGGTTTATCTCGGGCTTCACCATGCATTTCAAATGACAGTCCTAGCTGTTTAATACATATTAGCAAGCTTCATTAAAATAGTAATTGTTTATTTGCTCAGGAGACCTGAGTGGCAAAGGCAAGTTGAAAGAAGAGAGATGGGTGCTGTACTTACTTGGAAGAAGGAAAACAGCAGTAAAAAGAATTCTTTGGGTTTGAAGTATCTGATACCAATCAAGAATTATACAATTCTGATGTAGTATCCCATTACTGTGCTCAGAGATATATTCACTGCTTAGCTGGTGACTTATGATGAGATGTGGTTTTGTTCTCCTTTGGGAAGATTTGGCTTCTTTGAACTTTTCCCTGATGCAGTATGAAAAGTGAAGAACCCAATCTAGAAATCTTAACACCAATTTAGAAACTACTCCTGGATATTTCATTTTCTCTCTCCATAGCCTTGACATAGAGAAGTATATATGCTGTACCAGTGTGCTTAGTTGACATTGGCTGGCCACTAGGTACCCACCAAGTGCTCTGTACCTCCCTCCTCGGCTGGATGGGAGGAGAAAATATGCCAGAGGCTTGTGGGTTGAGATAAGGAGAGGGAGTTGCCATCATGAGCAAAGCATACTAAACTCAGGAAGTTAATTTAATTTATTACCAGTTAACACTACTGCTTTACTTCCTCCTTCCAAGCGGCGTGGGAGGATGGGAAATGGGGGTTGTGGTCAGTGTATCACGTGCTACCCCTGCTGCTCCTTTCTCTGCATGCTCTCCCCCTGGTCCAGTGTGGGTCCTTCCATGGGGTGCAGTCTTTAGCTTGGGCTCCTCTCTGCACAGGGCACAGGTCCTACCAGGGGCCTGCTCCTATATAGGCTTTTGCGAGGGATCACAGTCTCCTTCATCTATCCACCTGCTCCACCTTGAGGTCCTCCATGGGCTGCAGGTGGATCTCTGCTCCACCATGGTCCTCCCTGGGCTCAGGCACAGCTGCCTCACCATGGTCTGCACCACGGGCTGCAGGAGAATCCCAGCTCCAGTGCATGGAGCTCCTTCTGCACTGACTTTGGTGTCTGCAGAATTGTTCCTACCTGTTCTCACTCATCTCTTCTGGCTGCTGTTGTGCAGCAGTCTTTCTCCTTCTTAAATACATTATCTCAGATAATGCTGATAGGCTAACAGTGAGTCCATCTTGAAGCCAGGTGGTATTGGCTCTGTTGGACGTAGAGAAACCTTCTGGCAGCTTCTCACAGAAGCCACCCCGGTAGCCTCCCCATGGCCAAAACCATGCCATACAAACCCAATACAACCAAGCTGGCAGCAGGTCTTGCTGCTGCAGGTTACTTGTTCAGGTTTTAGAATTAGGTGTATGTTTATTAATGACATCATCTTCTGCATTCCCAGCACAAAATTCCCAGTATTTCATTGTGTTCTTATAGGTGTTCTTTAACTTGAAAAAAGTGTAATCATTTAATGCACATTAAATAAGCAGGCAGTAATAAATAAGATAAATGATAGGGTATTTCCTATAGAATTGTGTATTACTGCCATAAAACACTGAAAGGATCTCTAAGTCAGCAATAGTATTTCTATTGAGCAACTATTAAGAATCATTCTGCATTACTTTATAGCTTGTACTTACCTGGTGCACATATTTATATTTTTATAACTACATATGGTGATTCTGACTAATGTGTAGCTAACAGATTATAATTAGTACATCCAGAAAAACAGAAATCTTAGAAGGGGGAGATGATAAAGCAATAAGCTGTTTAAAGAAATAGTCACAACAAAACAGGGACAGGGAATAGCTCTGACAGGTTTAGGATATTCTAATGAGAATGGGTAGTAGATGTTCATGTGTACAGTGATAGCTATGCGTTTCCGTGATAATTTACTTTATTGGCCAGGGGTTTAGTTCATTTAATGTCAGAGGATTTGATACAGTTTGCTCAGTGTTTTTCTCTGGCTCCACCAGGTGGTGCATATGAAGTAAAGCAGCATCAGTTCTTCAGGAGCCTTGACTGGAATAGTCTCCTGAGGCAGAAAGCAGAATTTATCCCACAGTTGGAGTCTGAAGATGACACAAGTTATTTTGACAGTAGGTGTTCTATAGTATTAAAAAAAGTGATGAATGCCTTATTAAAAAAATCACTGTCTTTGACTCTTGCTTACTGCTTTTAAAGTCTCCTTTATCAGAATCACTGATAGCAGTTTCACTGGTGAATTGACATGTCAGCAGAAATAAGAATAAAACTAGATTTTTATTTAATGTTAAAGCTTGGTATCCATTCTTCCTGATAAATTCAAATACTTTATTTCTCTTGTCTATAGCTCGTTCTGAGAAATACCACCATATGGAAACTGAGGAAGAAGATGATACCAATGATGAAGATTTTAATTTAGAGATAAGACAGTTTTCCTCATGTTCACACAGATTTTCGAAAGTAAGTAAAAATTTATATAATGTTATTATGTATTGTTTAGTTTTGCGAATTTTGGAAATGTTAAATGTAGAAGAGATATGTAGGGCCTTGTTTTCTCAAGAAACTATGAAGGGAACTGAAATTGAGAAAGAATACAGTGAATACCATTAAATCAAAATATGGGAAGATTGTGTAGAAAAGTTACTTTTTGAATCTTTAAGATACTAAGGGAAAATTATATAAATATGGTGGTATTTTCTGTAGAAGATTCATGATAGCATAACAGAAAGTGTCAGGGTAGCATTCTGTTAAATGCTAATATGTGTTCTTTACATTGGTTTCCTTACACATGGTTTTCATGTTGCTCCAGTTGTGTCCTGGGTATCTTGCAGGCCATAGCATAACAAAGATTACAGTACTACCATGTAGTACTTTTTAACTTGATGATGTTAGACCAAAGAAAAAAGCAAGGTAATGGTTAGCATGTGTTCCAGTCATGAAGAAATGCAGATTTGAGGGAGTGATCTGAATGCTGTGACTTGAAGGTAAAACTGCCCAAAAGACAGTATACGCTAGTAGTTGAGATGAGAGCTAAGTATTGCTGATCAGAGACCTGTAGTAGGAGCAGAGTGGACATGCTCAGTGGAGGGTGAATTGGCAGGAAATAATGGAAGAGAACACTCAGGGCTATGGACTTTGTTTTTACTCTCTTGGTTCACACTGTGAAATGAGGAGAAAACTGATAAATTCGTAATGACAAGAGGCTGTATTTGTGTACCCATACATGAGGAGCCAAGAATGCATTCTAAGAACACAAACTATGGGAAATTTAAGAACGTTCAAGAAGGTTGAAGTTTGCACTCTGAAATACTATATAAGTATTTAAATTCATATAACTGTAGATTCTGCATATCTTTTTTTTATATCAGATGTGTCAGTGATGACTCAATTTTTTTGTGGGGGTTTTTTTCTGTAATAGGTTTTTAGTAGTATAGATCGAGTCGCTCAAATTCAAGGTGAAGAAAAGGAAGAATCAGGAGACAAAACAAAAAGTGTAACATTGCCTTCTGTGGAATCTTTAAGCTGGAGTTCAGAATATTCTGAAATGTAAGTAGAAGGAGGTACTGCATGTTACCTACATCCTGCTTGCCAGATAGCAAGCTTCCTCATTTCAGTAACTGCATGAGAGTTTGCTTATTTTTCATGCAGACAACAAATATCTACATCCATCTCGTCTGAGACTGAGAGTAGCCGGCAGCAACGCAGTTCTGGTTTGCTTCCAAAATTGTCCGTATCAGCCGAAGGAGAACAGGATGATTCCACCAGCTCAGGGGGACCCCGGGAGGAACAGGAAAAGTCTGCATTTGTGAGCGATGAAATAGTGCAAGACGAACCTGAAGTCACCACTCCAGCAAGTACAATCAGCAGCTCCACACTATCAGGTGGCGTGCAGTGTGTGTCTTGACTGGTGATACTACAAACGGTTTCAGACCTTCTTTTGGCAGTAGCATTTGTAGATCTAGAAGTTGTGTATTTCAGAACTGCTTTTAAAAAGCAGCTGTCCCAGTGGGGATTTGGTTTGGGATCAGGCTTAAGCTAATAAAAATCCCATGAAAATATGGGAAAGTGTCAATGTCTTTGGAAACACCATCATTTGGTGTCACCCCACTGACTCTAGAGGGTTGCCAGGCAAGTGAGTAAAACAGTTGACCAGGATTTTGCAGGATTTTGCTGTGAAGAAAAGAAGTCTTAGATCCCTTGAGCATTTTTGTATCTTTCCTCACTAAGGTTTATGATGTTTGATCAGCATGGATTCTGCTGTATTGCTGTTTTCTAACACTCTACACTGCATATTGTGTGTTTTTAATGAAAACATCTCTGTAATGTACAACTTTTAAATTGAGAGGATTTTCTTTGGCTTGTGAAAGTCACTTTAGTCATTACAAATCTAGGAATAAGTGTTACAAACCATTCTCTGCTTAATTAATTTATTTGCTTTATACATTGTCTTCCTGCTTAAGTACTTGTTGCATTTCAGTATGCTTTAGGGCCTTAGTGTCTTATCTACACATCTACCAGTCTTCAGCTTATTTCTCTTTTGTACCTCATGGAGTTTTTTCAAGATAGTCCCTTCTTTTCCCAAACCCTTGATTGCCCATGTAGTCCACATTTTCCTCCACCTTCCTCCTTTCTGTTTCTGGAGAAAAAAAATTTCCTCAGGATCATCCGTCTTCTTCCCATGTCTAAAACCTTGACACTGTGCTATATCCCAAGTCTTGCTCACTATCCCCTGGGCCCCATGCACTGGTATTGGCATTAACACAGCAGCTGCAGTGATAAGTCAATGTAATCCTCTTCTTACACTTAACCAGTTACACTTAAGAGTATTTTTTTTTCTGTGGTCCATTAGCAAAAGGATATTCAGTTTTCCCTCAATGTCTTTATCACTTCTTTGTACAGTTGGCAGTTTCTCAGAACACTTAGATCAAATAAATGGAAGAAGTGAGAGTGTGGACAGTACAGATAACTCCTCAAAGCCAGCTGGTGAAATTGCATCTCACATGGCTCGTCAGCGACTGGAAAGCACAGAGAAAAAGAAGATCTCTGGAAAAGTCACAAAGTCCCTTTCTGCAAGTGCTTTGTCCCTCATGATCCCAGGAGGTAGAGATAAATACTTTTACTTGAAATGTTAATGATTTATGCAATGTTCTGAAGGCTTATACTGCAAATGCAGGATTTTGCGTAGTCCATAATGGATTCTGTGTAACTCTGTTTCGTTTCTCTTGTTGTTCACTTGCATGACTAGATGGTGCAGTCTTGTCAGCAAGTCATGGTGGTCACACTACAGCTGAGGGTCCTTCTCTGACAGGCAAAAATGTAACTTAGTGGTGACTACTATGTTTGGCCTTGTGCATGCACAGCAGGATGCGACTTCAGTCCTTGGTCCATCAGACAGTAGGGTTGTAGATTAAGTTTTAACTAGCTAACAAAAACAGATGTTTGTTAAAGCAGCACATGACTAGTTCTCTCTCATCCCCCATAAGAAAAGCTGATAAATAGGAGAGCAGTGTCACAAAAATAGAAATAGTATGTAGGCTCCTACTTGTACTACGCTGACTTAGATCAAATGCTCAAAATTTGGAGCCAGAAATAATGCTGCAAGTAAGTGGACATATAACAATAATATTGAGTGTTTTCACATGAAGGATTGGTACTTTGTTTTCTTTTTGTTAGGAACTGAAGTCCAGACTGCTCTAATTATATCCACATTTGCACAAGCATGAGCACATAGTGCATTCAAAACAATAAAATAAAATGAAGTTAGAATTGGTATTGTTGCAAGAAACTCTTGTAGTCTTACATGATGTAGCAGAATGTAACAATGGAGCCTTGGTACAAACTTTGAGTTACTACCCTAGGTACCAAGTAGATATTGTGGTTTAATTGCAGTAGTCTTTATCTGCTTCTGTGTATAACTGAAACCAAGAAAACAGCTAGTAAAGCACTGCTGGATTATATGGGGAATGATTTGGGGTGTATTCATAATAACATGTGCTGCCCTACTCTGATTTTCTTTTCATGACTGTTTGTTAGGTAAAGGCTGAGAATTGTTCTTGCAAAGTTAGCAATGAGTGTGTTTCCTGTGCAAAAGGAAAAAACAGTCTACATATAGCAAATTAACCCTTGCATTAAACAATACAAATTACACTCCAGGGAAAAGAATTAGTTTCTAATATATGGTTGTTGAACTTCTCATTCACTAATATGCACACCAGGGGAGGAAGAGGAGAGGTTATTTATACAAAGACAATGACATATTTTAACACAAATATACCATTAAGCTAAATGAAATTTGTGTGTGCTCAAAATGTATTCTAATAGGCAGGGGCTTTTTTTCCAGATGTGTTTGGTGTTTCTCCTTTGGGAAGTCCTATGTCTCCTCATTCCTTGTCGTCTGACCTTTCATCATCGCGAGATTCATCTCCCAGCCGTGATTCATCAATTGCTGCTGCAAGTCCTCATCAGCCGATTGTAATTCACAGTTCAGGAAAAAAGTATGGCTTCACCATCCGAGCAATCAGAGTCTACGTGGGCGACAGTGATATCTATACTGTGCACCACATTGTTTGGGTAAGATCATACATGTTTTCTGGTCCACACATGGCCACAGGATACTGTAGTGATGGATTTGCTTTTTTGTACCCATGGTATCTCTTTGTTGACAATTACTGTGTAAATTACAATGATATGCCAAGCAGTTTTTCTTAGAATTAAATCCTGCCTGCACACAAGAGCAGTGTTTGCCTGTAGGGACAACAAGAAGCATCATTGGCAGAAGCATTACCTACGTGTGATATTGAACTTCTGCAACTTCACTTTGACTTTTGGCAAGTTTGTCAGTTTTAAAAAACAGTGTCTTGAGTTCACAGTGCTGTGGCTTAGAAAACCAAAGGGTTGGTGCAGACCCTCTTTGACTGGGGTTGGGATCTGCAAATCTAGGATGTTGTAAACAGAAATTGTTGAAAAATAGGTGGAGTTTATTAAACTGCATCAGTTAAGGGATTCATGGAAGTCAGCAGTTTTTTACTAGACACAAGTAAGCTGATCTGAAGAACTGACTTTCTGTTGTGTAGAAATGTGCAGATCATTTGGAATTGTGAATACCTTTGAGGTTTGTATGGCACAGGAAAAAGACTGGCTGTCTTGAATAAATCATGTCTTTTTCATCCTCTCTTCACTATGCAGTGGGAGAGAGGCTAAACGAAAAGAGAGCAGCTTTTGCATTTCTTTGGTTGTCAGCCTTCTTAATTGTAAAATAGTTATATACTGTCTTGGTTTCAAAGA
>VYZT01020659.1:0-15680 GCA_013400735.1 Pomatostomus ruficeps
GCTGCCTCAGTAGCTCTCATTATGCTGTGCTCAGTGGCCCGGTGTGTTCCCCGCCTCTGCTAGGCAGTGGCAGCATGGATGGTGCTCTTGTGACGACCTCTGCTGATGCTATCAGTCCACTGCGGATAGGCATGCTGAGTAATCCTGCTGTAAATGGGCGAGGACACGGACGCACGGAAAATTAACCACAGCTTTCTGCGAGACCACAACTATGTGACTGAAGGTAACATAAATACTGTAATTTTTCTGTTCTTGCGTTGCATATTCTGTGCCAGGAATGCACTGTCATGTTTGGAGATGTAGGCTGTTCCTTTTTTCCTTTTTTAAACAGGGGGAATTTCAAGGCATTTTTCTGTGGGATGTAGCAACAGAATCTGTTTGAATTTGCTAAATCCCAAAGACATTCTGTCATGCTACAGCAGTACATGAAACTACACGGGCTGGAGAAGGTCTTGCATTGTGCTGAGTTTCTGCTAGCGAGGTGTGCAGCACCTGGCATTGAATGCACAGCAGCTGCAATGTGGAAGATTGGAAACACTTGATTACTTAAAAAAAAAAAAAAAATGAAAGATTTGAGAGCACCAAAGTAAGAGAAATAATCTGTAAAGTTAACTGCTGGTGTAAAAAAGGTTGTGCATCTCATTTTGGTAATTATAGCCCGAGCATTACAGACATTGCTGAGTTGATTGTTCCCTAGAGAACTGTATACATTTAGAAGGGATATGTAAACATCGTCTTTTGAAATACTGTTGCCTTCTTTCCATCCCCTGTGTCTGTGCAAGGTACATGAGAAAAGAAAAGGCACCTTCATTTCAAATGATTCAGTGACTTGTAGGTTATTACATAAAAAGGAATTTTCCTGCAGGTGACACACATTAAATGCTGCGAGAATTTACCTTGAGGACAGTGAAATGGTTGGGTCAGGTACTGGTCTGCATTTCCTTGCCAGAAAGTTGGTTTAAGAGCAGGCCATTTTAAGATTGATTGAACAGGATAAATGTGTTCGTAGGTGTTTGACTTTGCAAATATATTTGTATGTGCAGTTTTGACAGCACTTTTCAGCCGCAGAAAGACTAACTCAGTGTAGGCTTATATAATATGAACATACTTAACATCAGGGTCAACCCATACTCCTTGAGACACAGTCTCCAGATTCTGTCGTCATTTGATCAATGCTCAGTCACTTAATACTCCCATGCTGCATCCTGAAATGTGATCAGATGATGCTCTCTTGATTATTGATGATTTGAATTTTTTTAGAATGGAGAAAACAGTGGGATGATTTGTCATACCAGGACCACAAGGCAGATTTTTCAGAAGAAAAATTAAAAATGCTGTGTACTGTAACTGCTACCAGTGACTGGTGTAATTGCTTGCTAATCTTGCCTCTAGGACATACTTTGCACTCTGGTTCATGTTTCAGTGCATTTTTAAATTTGTTTTGAAGTTTTTGTTCATGTTTTTTTTTTCAGAGTGGTGATTTATGTTTGGAGATGTAGTCACCTGTAAAAACATTTAAAGAAACTTTGTTTAAATTTGTAAATTCATGCCTTAGATTCTGGAAAAAGCACAGTATAATTACTGCAGTGTACTTAATACATGGTGAATTTCAGATGTGCAGCTATGTTAAAAATTGAATTTTCAAGTCTCAGTTTTTGTAATCTGAGGAAAATAATTCCTTGTGGATTTTGCAAATCCGTATTCTCCTCTTTTATATGTCATGGGTGTTCTAAAAATTAGATGGAGATTTTTAGTGTTTTTTGTGACACTACTGATGCAAGTGTTAGATTTTTCTCACATTTTATCTTCACTTGATACTTGGATCATAAAGACTGGATGTTCTTCTGTTATTGCACATGCAGAGGCTTGTCTGAAATGGGTCAAAATACACTTTGAATATCAGTGCTGACCTGTATTATATTTTTCCTGTGATCAGAAGTTATCATGAAATATGTTGGCATCTGTTCTTGAAATCTTCAGTAGCAAAGTGTTAGTTTTTCATCTCTGACTAGTGTAATTCTTGTTGGGAAATGCAGAGTTTGTCAGGTGTAATAGAATTTTTCCCATCTGTTATATCTCACATTGCCACACCTCTTAAAAGATCTTGGAAATCGTGAGGGAATGGATTTATCTGTGTAATTTTTCCAGGGAGACCTTCAGCTCAAAGAGGAGCATCACAAATTTTAATTTCTTATTGATACACTTTGTTTAAAATGCATAATGCATACATTAGTTAAACTGGTGCTTACAAGGTGTTTTTTTGTTTTGTGGGGTTTTTAATTGTTTTGTTTAAAGATTTGTCTCCATGAAAACTTTAAGACTTCTCATCTGTAAAGGCCTGTAGTCCTTTCACAGGCCTTGCATTTGGTCCTGTGACATGTTAAGTGCTGTATGCAGCAACAACAGAAAGGCAATAATGTGCTACCTTGTTATGCTTCTTTGGGGTCCAATCCATGTTTTTCTTTGGCTTTTGTAATTCACCATTTAAAATGAAGAAATACTTTATGTTGTCCAGTGTATTAGAGAAGTTACCAGTTCATTGTTGTTTGCTACTAACTAAAATTTTGTCTTGTTTTCAGAGTATTAAAATCTCGGTAAGTGGTGTCCTCTGTCCTTGCTATTCCATGCAGCAGACTAAATTCATTTACAAAAGGAGGTATTTCTAATATGTAGATTCTTCCTCTAACTATTCACTGAGGAAAGTAAAGCCAGCAATAATCATGAAGATGTGGGTTAACTATAGTATTGTTTTACTTCTCTTCCTGTTTTACTTTTTCAGTGATTTAAAAAAGCCCAAACAATCAGATGACATATGAATTCAGTGTATAGGAAAGCTGTGAGCCAAATCTGATTTGCTCTGCTCTTGCTAGTGGACTGAATGTGTTCCTAACAACACTGCTTGCTTGAACAAAGTCAAATTTCATCTCTTTGGAAGGTCATTATTTTGTAACATTGAGATTATCTGTAACAAATGTGGCTTTACCTTGACCATGGAAAATTGAATTGGTTTTTAAATCTCAACAATTTTTTGATTTGTTCTTATACTGTTTCTGGTAATAGGCATTATAGAAACACATATGACAACAGTGACTACCTGCCCCTGGTTCTCCTGTTACATCTGCACAACTACAATACAGCATTGAAACAAGCAGAACATGAATAATTTTGTCATTTAAAGTCTTTAAAATTATGTTATGGTTGCACAGTGGAAAAAGGTGATTTAATTCTGGCAGCAATATACATTAAATTTTTAAATGATCACTTTCAAAAGTAGTTTTTGAAGCAGACTGCTTTAATGGGAGTTGTTTGTGTGAAGAAAATAGAAAAGATCTGGTGAGACTTGTAGAGAAAGAGAGGAAAAACATCTGTGGCTTAGAAAATGTGACCTGTGAGGAAAGATCGAACTTCTTTGCAAAGGTGGTGAAACACTGGGATATATTACCTAGGGAGGTTGTGTCATTTTTATCGCCAAAGTTTTTAAAAGCAGGTGACATAGATGTCTGTGAGAAATGACATGGGGATAGCTGAGCCTCCCGTGGGGCAGAGGAATGGACTAGATGACCTCTGAGATCTGTTCGGGCTTGTCATTCATTGCTGAGCTGTGTTTTATCTTAATTGCCTTTTGCACCACAGCTGTGGGAAGCAGCTGCCCAGGAGGTGGTGGATCAGTAAAATGTGTTATTTCCACGCAACTGTAGGAGCACTGAGGAGAGAGGAGAGGCACGGGAAGAGAAGATGGGTTGGCTGGGAGAAACATGATCCTTCAGTTCTGTACCGACAGAGTCTGTTGGGGAGAGGGCGAAAAAATTGTGGACAGTGAGCTGGGGGAAGGGGGATAAGAGAGGCTTGTGTGCTTTAGTGGGCAGAGAATGGCCTTCAGTCCTGGAGTTCCCTTGATGTTACCTGTGCTTAAGATTAATGGTAAACCTGGCAGGACTGCTGGTACACTTTGCCGTCTCAGGGCCTTGGGATCAGCCACACGGGATCTGGTTCAGAACAGTGAATTGCATGGTATGGTTGCTGTATTCCTGGTAGGGACAAAAAGTTGCAGGAATCAATGATGCCACTCTCTTATTCAACTGCCAGGTTAATTCAGTTACTCTGGATTTTACTGATTTAACAATTAACGGAAATAATGAACAAAATTGACTGTTCTTGCCAAACTGTGTTAAAGGATATGTTTCACCTCCATGATCCCAAATTTATTTGGAGAAATGCTTCTCTGGTGGTTGAAGGCAGATTGCAGGTTGACTGTAGACAAGTCTATCATATTAATTGATCCCTGCCTTTTTATGGAATATCTCTGTTTTGGGAAGGAATAAAAGGTTGTTTATACTTCCAGTTTCTGGAGAAACACAGGTTCCTCCCTTGGTCTAGGTCTAGGCCTGCAAATGTGAGTGGAACCAGTGGAGTTGCAGTGGGGCAGAAGCTGACCTGCACTATCTAGTCATTTATATGGCCAAATTGTGTCATTTGGTTCCATATGGCATAACTTCTATGAAAAAGTTAATCATGTTAATGGTGTGTGAGTATCCTCAAATATGATATTTGAAGAATAATGAGAATTGCCAGAGCAGTATAAAACACTGAGTCATAACCATGTGAAATGTTTATTATAGAGGATAAACCTCCCCTTTTTTTTCTAATGATTTTAGAGAAAAGTCCCTGCAGATAACGAAAACAGATTTTGGGGTCTTTTCTTTTTGCCTTAAGTAAAGAAGTTAGTATTTTTCTTCTTCAGTGATCAAAATTAGAGGAAATTATCAATTTTCATCTGCCAAAAAAGAAATTTATGAGCTTTTCTTTCATAAACATCTCAAATATAATTTGAATTGGACCTTAATACCTGAGGGTATTTGGTTGAATATAGTGAATAAGTACCACTCTACAGGCTCAGGCCCACCAGTCTAGTTGGTCTGTCTAGTTCACTGATTTCTCCTTATTAAGAAAAGTATAAGAGATAACTCTTCCTCTCAACCTCCAGCAATTCGGGATTTGAGTATTGATGATTTTTATCTATTTACAGAACTCATTTAGAAACAGTTTTCAAATTACCTTGGAACTTATTGCTTAGTCTAGTCACTTGTGTTATTTTTTTTTTCCCCTTGAGTCGAGTATGAATAGGGGTAAACCTTGTTAAAGCATAACTTTGCCCCTTGTTAAACAGGATATAGTTATGTCTTTTTGTGCATGGATTTGATTCTTTTATTCACAGTGATATTCAGATGAATGTTGTGAGTAGCCTTGAAGATTTGGATTAATAAGGTTTATTCCATCCAAGTGATGTTGCTGACTTTGTAATCTTTATTCATGCAGCTTAGTTGGGTGAAGCCATGGAGGCAGAGCTGGGGCATTGCTGTCACACTGGCTGGCTCTGAAGCCTGCTCTGTTTGCTCATTCACTCAAACCTGCAGCTGGATGTGGGGTTCAGCATCCAGGAAAATCAAATATTGGTACTGATCGAGGCTTGGATCTGCACAGCACAGATATTTAAGGCAATGTCTATATGGGTGACATGGGGCAGGAATTCACTCTGGCAAGCCCAGGAAAGGCAGTATAGATTTAGCCGGAGTGAGTTGCACTGCCAGCAACGCTTGTCATGGTGCAGTACCACCTACACGATCAAAGTACTCCATTCATACTACATCTCTTAGGCACTCTTATGAGTTGTTGCCTCTATTTTGCTTGCCAAATCTACTTTATGAAGAAATCATAAGTCAGGATTGGGGTTAGGATGGTTGATCCTAGGCTGGGACTCCGTAGTTTCTTAGTTTGCTGTTCCCAACATTCCCAAAGAACAGGAACATGTTAGTGTTAACTTGTTACTGCCTTCTCAAAAGACCTGCCTCTTCAAGGATGGGGTTAGTTTAAGGGCTGGTTGTTAGATCATCCTAAGAGGGAACTTCAAGCCACTCTGAGCTGCAGGACAGGCTTCAAAGGCATGCAGTTAACTTGGTCTGGATCTTCATTTGATGTCATGTTCTTCACATGACAGTTATTCACCAGTGTCACTTGTACCCTCTAAAGCTTTTCCCAGTGTGATTAAGCTGGGCTGCAATCTTCCCCATTTGCAAAGACATAAATCTCTGATGCTGGGTCAGTGATTTTGGTGGGTTGCCCTTAGGGACTGATGGCAACCTTGGCTCGCTTCACATCTCACACTCACTATCTAAATAATAAATGTATTTGGTTGCTGTATAGTGCTAGAGGTCCTGGAGAAGTGAGTAAGATGTATTAACAAAAGAACAATATAGAATATTAGCTACATGACAAAGCTAAGCTCCTTCCATGACAATGAGAACATGGAGCCGAAAAAGAACCCGCTTGCACAAATCTGGAGTTTTTCCAGGTGTCAGCAGACTAGAAACATTGTAAATGGAAATGTTTATCGTTAATTTAACTATATAACTGTTACATGTAGTAGACTGAGCTACATATAAGCTTTAAAAACATCAGGAAGTGAACAGAGCAATGTGTGTAAGATGAAACATAGGCATAGAAATATGATCCATGCAAGCTCCCTGTCTCTGCCAGATTTTCTTCTAATTGAAACTGATGATTTAAAAGTATTGAATAATGTAAAACTAAAGAACATTGTGCAGGTAGAGTCAGTGTCATTGTTTACCATGGGAGCAGTTTATTTACTGTATGTATCATTATGAAAGCTCTACTTAGCAGTATATTTTCTGTTTTCGATATAAACCTCGGACATTTCAGCAATATATCATATTTAAATGGAGAATTTAGAGAATAGTAGATATTGTTCTTACATCAGTTTAAAATGTGAGACACTATACAACAACACTGAATATTTTATAATGAAGAAGAGCTGACTATCTTTCATTACAGCCATAAAAAGGTAATCCAACCTTACTGTTTACATTGTGTTACTACATCGTTACTAGTTGTATCCTTGAAACTTTCCCTCCACAGTTCATTTCATCACCATAGTAAGGCCTTGTCTCAAGGACTGTATGCTAAGAGAACACAAAGTACTTGCTGGCTAATCTCAGTGTATTGTTTGGCCAGGGAAAGGTAATAATCTCAGAAAATTAGATAAAGTTATTATGGGGACATTTGAGATTTTTCAAACAAGAAAGGGTTTTAAATGAACTTCTAGCTATGTTGAGGCACTTTCCTGATCAAGTATTTCCCTAGTTCTTAGGTTAATGCTAAGTTTGCCCTTAGTCTTGAATGTGGTCTATATTACTGGTCCCTGGTGAAAGTTCCCCGATTCTTTACCAAGAACAAAACCCCACCTAGCAAAATATCTTTACATAAGGTAAGAGAGGTGCTTTTCTCAGGAATGTTTCCTTGCTGAAAAACTCCTTTTCCTGTTTTTGTTATTGCTTGAATGCAAATGAAAGCAGACTGTATTTTGCCAGTGCAAAGACAAGTAATAAAAATGTACATTAAGAGATTCTATTCCTAATAAAATCTCTCAGCACAACATGCCATGCAGTTCAGTGACTTGTGTGAATTATTAATATGACAGGGTTTGGGATCTGTATTGTTAAATATAGCAGTGGTTTTTTCTTTCATATTCACTGATCCATCTGTTAGAAAAAAGAGAAGAAAAGGATGCAAACATCTGTGTTTTAATGACATTTATGTGTTTTACTTAGAGTACAGAAGAAAGTAAAAGATCAAGAGTTGGTTTATTACTCTCTAATTCCAGTTCAACTCAAGTCTGATTAGACCTTAGTTATTGTTCCCTTACTTCTTCGTGTTTGTAGTGTTTTTGTTGTTCGTGTGACTGAGGCATTGCAAGTAGTCAGTGACTGTACAAAAGAACACCATTTGTGTAAATTCTGAGGTTAATGCTACCTGTGGTAGTACTGTTTGCATTAAAGACAGCCATAACATGCTCTACCAGTTTCTGGGCCAGTTTCTAGTAGAAATAAAGATCATCAGAGTTGAATTAAAAGTATATGATTGCTTTTTTCCTTCTCTCAATTTTTAATGACTCCATATTATTTATCCTTAATATAAGATGTTAAATGAGCATTTCAATTATAATCTAAAAATACTTTTCAAGCACCAGTTATCAATAATTTATTCTAAACTTTCATCCAGTCAACAAAACATCATGTTGTACTGTTTGAGAGGTTTCAATTTATGATAGAACCTGGCATGAGGTCTTTAATTAGTGTATAGCTGTAAATAAGAGTCTATCTGTTACTATTTTATAAATAATTTCTGATAGAATGTCTTTATTTCTACATTGTGCTGTGATAAAAAGAAAATTTCAACTAATATATTCAATAATAATAATTAATTAGAACAATTCAGCAAATAGGCACACTGGACTGGTGAGTGTAGGCCTGAATTGGCTGCCAAGATAGCACATGAGACTCTTTGTCCTGCTACATGTTAATTTGACACTCTGCTTGATTTGGCGTCTTTTATTGCTGCATGCAGATCTGTGATATGGGAATAACCAGTACAAGATGAAGTCAGATGTGTATTCTGTAGTCTTCTTTTGAATGGAAGATTTAGGTCAAGTATATTCTCTTTAATCAGCAGTGAAGCTCAAAGCAGAATTCACATACGCAGTCTCTTTGAAATAGGTAGATGTGAATTATTACGTCTTACAGAATTTCCTGGAATGCCTGACTTAGAGTCAAGTAATGGTCATATGGATGGTTATTCTCATTGCTCAGGTGCAATATGAATATGATTTTGTGTGTGTTGTGTGCACTTGTGTTATGGTGTATGTTACAGGAGTTTTGTGGATGACTGCTACTGCATGTTTGTGGTGTGTCTGTATTCCTCCAGCTGCTATGCTTGGAATCTGAATCCAGAAGTACTGGAGTGGCTATGGAGAAGTTTCAGCACTGGGAGACAGTAAGAGCTGCTATGTGGGGCACTCTCCTTCAAGTCCCATATGACTGACAGACTATTTTGGTCTATGTGTGACAGTGTTTGCTGGTCAGGGTAGTGAGACTTGGCTGTGACTGGAGCAAAACTTCCCTTACAGCATGGCATGAGAAGCAGTGTCCTTGAATTTCTGATTTTCCTCTGTGATGGTGATGAGCTGCAGCTTTATGAAAAACTGTTTCCTTGAACATGGATTTTAAGTGTGTCCTTACTTGATAGAATAAACATTTCTGTGCTTCCACGTGCATTTCAGGAAAATAGAGCAGAGACCTTCTGTGTTACTATGTAAATATGACAAAAGGTGTTAGTTTTAAAACATTTAAATAGATTGCTTCTGTTAGCAGCAATGATATTGCAAATCAGCCAATTATATTAAAACTTCAAGATTTACTAGCTGCAAGAATTCACACTATATGCAAGTGAAGGGTTTTAGTTGCCTTAACTTTGAACTGTGCTGCAACAATTACTGCTGAATGTGATTGGTACAGAGTACAAACAAATAGCTCTTCGTTGTGTTGATTTTTTCCAGTTTTTTTGTTTAGATTGTTATATTGAGAATACTTTTTACTTTTTCATACCTTCAAATTAATTGAAAGGTATTTAAAATCAGGGGTTTGGTTTAAAACTGACATGGATGCCATTATTGTCAGCAAATTGCCCATTCTCCAGAGGAATCTCTAGCCTGGGATGCCCATTTTTCCTTCCCTGCTGCTGTTGGAGCCTCTCCCATCACAGGGGAAGTATCAGAACAGAGGGAAAGAGGTGCTGGTTAGCCCACCAACCTAGGCTTCTTCGAAAATGTCTGCAAACTTGGCTTGGTTTTTGTTTGTCCTTTGCTGGCAGGGAGGGAACCACCACACCTGCCCTCTCCTGAGAGCACGGGTGGCCATGGGCAGTGCTGTCTTCTGCGGGTGCAGAGTTGTCATCTGTCACCAGGGTCCCACTGCTGCTCCCTGGGACCTGCTCAGTGTGCACCAGTTTGGTCAGTGTGGTAAAGACTTACAGAGTAGTGAAGCTTACAGCTGTGCTCCTTCAAAACTACCTTGTTTTAATGCTTTTGCAATATTTATGCACAGTAGAAGGAAGGGAGGAAATACAAACTAAAAGTATATTGGAAAAATGTCCAGCAGCTATCCTGGATGTATCTGGGAAATGGCAGTAATAGTAGTAATGTTAAGGGTGAAAGCAGAAAGCTTTGACGCTTCTGCACTATAAATAATTACTAACAAAGGCAATTGCCAATGTGGAGAGTTGTTTGCAGAGGGATTCATTTCTGATGGTTAAGTGTAAGTATATTTAGACAGAAAATTATTTTTCTTCCTGAAAGCCAGGAAGTTGTTGTAAATGGGAAGAATTAGTGATGTGGACTCCACAGAGCAAACACCAGCCTGGTTATTACAGATGAGACTTGATGGATGTAGTTATATTGAGGTTAGCACAGGAAGCTATTCCTATATTTTACATTTTAATGACTGAACTCAGTCGTATTGTTATTAGCAGTTGAATTTACACAGTTTTCTTTAAAAACTACTCATTTTGGCAGTCTCCATTCCTGAAATGTTGCAAATATTTTAATGCCCTTCATGTCCCTCTTGCTAAGTCCCCTTTGATCCAAAAATCTTAATTGAGAAATTTGTTTGTGCATATGAGCAAAGACATACTCTATCACAATAATAGAATCCAAATAATTGAACTTGAGAAAAGGAATAAAGGAACTTACCAGAGTCTCCTGTACTTTGCCTTCAGTGGTTTACACATCCTGGACAAGGAATTCATTGAAGTCTTGTGTTTTAGCTTTTAAGTGGTGGTTCTTGTGAGTTTATGTAATGCATCATTGTTTTTTTCTGTTTCTTATTTTGTGGCCTGCTGAGAAACCTTCTGATGAAGCATAGAATCTTTCCAATTTCATTTTTCAGAAACTGATTTTATTGATGGAAGCATGAACAGAGTTTATTGACAGAGTTCAATAGTAGCACATCAGACTAAAGTAGAGATGGGGTAAAACACCTGTATAGCCTCCTGTAAAACACCATGAGAGTTCTCAAAAGCAGTAGTCCAATAGTTCTCTTTATCATTTATCCAACTCAGAATCCCTGAAGCTCCTCTTTTCAACTCTGGGGCTATCCAGATCATATCCATGGATGGTCCATTTCTTCTTTCAAAGCTAGCTTCTTCAAAAACTGTCTACTTTTGATGTTGTGTTTCGGTAAAATAACTGATTACTCATGCCTATTAGATATTTACAACAATAAATGTGATATAAGGCATGAGCTACAGTTTATCTGTATTTAAGATCTTTTTACTCACAGAGAGCCATCAGACTGGCTATCAGATAGGCTTTTCCCCCAGTCTGAATCTCAGATGCAGTAACATACCACTCTTGAAGAACAGGAAGAAAGCTATGTTGATCAGTTCTTATAGTTCAAAATTTGGGCCGAATCTAAAATACTTCTGTTCTCGTAGACATCTGACATGCAGTCAAGACTGGAAATTATATAAAAGAGCATGAATATTTTTTGACTAAATATCTCACAGGAATAATTCACGTTTTCCCCTGGTTCACACAGCCTTCTACCCTGCAACAGATGGGTAACCTTAACTCTTAAACCTAATGGTCTGTCTTGAAGTTCCTTTTTATGTGCTTCCGGTGTGTCTTCATACTGCTAAAGTTCCTCTGATCTCCTTTTGGCCACTTTCCAGACCTTCTTTTAATTCCTTTTGTGAAATTTCCATACCAGCTTTAATTCCTGCCAGAAGGCAATTCCTCCATCTCTGTTCAAGCAGGACCCTAAAGCTTTAAATTCTCAGCATTTCTCTCTCTGGAAGTAATACTCCCAGCTCAGACTTCAGACACATCGGGAATATGGAGATTCAAGCACTGCTGGGGAGAGAAATAAGGATGCAGAATTCCTTCCTTGATTACAATTGTTCCCTTTCCATTTGCTGCTTGACGTGATTGTAGTGATACTTGGCTTTTATCTGCAGTACTTGCTACTCTTTAAGTTCCAGGAATCTTTATTTAAAAAAAAAAAAAAAGGGAGTCCAGCCAAAACCACAACTCATTTGGTACTCTTTGCCAGGTTCTTTCTGCTCTCTGTATGTAGATCCATTGAATCTTGTGAGTGCAAGACCTGGAAGTGTCACTTAGTACCATTCTTTTACTTTCATTAAAAGACACAGATGTGACTCAAAATCTTCTTGGACTTGATTAATTTTTCTGTAGATGACCTGCAGGTGCAGGGGGAAGGTAGTTTTTAAATTTGAAGAATCCCTACTTTTGCATCATTTTACTGAAATGGAGTTTCTGAGTTTTGGGGAGGCCTGGCAGCCTTCCTGGGTAAGGTCCCAGTTAACTATGTTAATGTCAGCAGACCTGGTTGAAGAACAAGGTCAAGATTTTACCACGTTTTCCTAAGGGAAAAGTCAATGGTGTTTCCTCTTCACTATTTGTTATGACTTGCCCCTGAAGGCAAGGGTGTCTGAGGTTGTTGTTAATAGATCTCTTGCAGTAGATTAGAGTGAAATGACACTGAATGACTGGTGTTTATTTATTTATTTATTTATGTAGGGATTATTTTAAAATAATGTGCTTGCAGTGGGAAGGAGGTATGTAGCCATTTTGGTTATTGTCTACCTGTATTAATGTAAAAGCATGGAAGTATAAAGATACCACTTAAGAAAATATATAAGGAAAAGAAAGAATGAACAAGAAAGGATAAGAGTAGATAGTGGAGAGGAAATACATCACCACCCATCTAGCAAGGAGACTTTGATTGTTGTTATTTGGCATCCATTGGTTGAAATTATAGTCTCCATCTTGATCAGTTGGGAGTGGGGGAAGCCCCTGAAACACAGAGTTCAGTGGATTAATGTTCAGGTTTATATCAGACACCCCCTCCCTTACTGGGGGGCAGTTTTACATTGTCTGATGTAACACTGTGGATCACATGCAGTCCTCTGGTGGAAGGGCCAAAAACTTAGTCAGGGGGCACTCTAGGGGTCTTGGATGGTTTATGACACCTTCTAAGACATGACAGCTGCCTCTCATGCCAGTGTGGTTGAGCCAGTTGTGCCCCATCAGAAGGGATGAAAACCTTCAGGCCTGTGTGTGAATGTCCCAGTCCTTCCCCGGGGAAAAGTTGTACAACTGAGCCTGTTACTTAAGGGGGGACATTGGCATGATGAAAAGCATTATCCCACCTCTGCAGGATCTGCTTCTTACCTGCCTTCTCCCTTATGGGGCTCAGACCCCAGCTTGTAGCCTCTGATGGTGGGTGCTCACCCGCTCTGCACCTGGATTGTGACCTTGCAAACCTGACCCTGGCAAAGCACCCACTGCTATTGCAAATGGGTGATTGTTTGAGTCACTGACCATTAACATTTCAGGCTCTCATGCCATCCTGCTATAGAAATGGTAGTGACTAAATAATAGAATTTTTAAAAAAATTAATTTAATTTTTTTACGCTGGTAGGTTTTAAAAAACTGGAATGCACTACTTAGGTTTGTTAGGACACCAAGATCTGTGTTTCTGTCAAACAGCAACCATGTCATCTTTAAAATCCTGACAAGTTGTTAACCTGTCAGGTGTAATTGTGATTTAGTATCCAATGAAGTCTGTAGAGAACGTGCCACTGGCTGGAGCAGGATTGGATCCCCCTGCATGCCTTTGCATGGCTGTACTCTCTGTACTCTATGTACATACTGTAAGTCCAGAAAAATGTATGTATGTATATACAAACTACTTACTTTGTTTGTGCTTTGAGTCATGATTTTAATCTTATAGAATCGTAGAATGGCTTGGGTTGAAAGGGACCTTAAAGACACCTTCCACTAGACCAAGTTGCTCGAAGGCCCATCCAACCTGGCCTCGAACAATTTCGGGAGGATACACAGCTTCTTTGGGCAATCTGTTTCAGTGCCTCATCTCTACATCTATTCTACATCTATACATCTATTCATCTGTCATAATCGCTGCATCTGTTTGTTCTAACTACTTTGTTCAGTAACCTCAGTTACTTTTGCCTTCAGTACTACACTGTATAAAGTGTGGGGATGTAGTTTATAACCCTGATATTGGAAGAGCTTTTTTAAAGAAGTTTATCTCAGTGCTTGCCAAAAACCTTTCTAGAAGTTTCAAGTGTGCTAAATCGTCAGAGATTCAATACCATTGTTGGCTGTGTTCTTTACGACAACAGTAGGTAAAGATGAAACTATGGCTGAACTCCATTTACCATATTCAGAATTATTAGAACCTACAAAGCTTAGATTTTCCTACTGCTGTCAGGAAATGTAATATTCTGCACTTCCGCACAAAAATTTCTGGGAGCTAAAATTATGTGGATTTGTTAGTTAGTTTTCTTAGGGTTTATTGCAGTTCTGCTCATCAGTAAACCATACTATCCTTTAACCTAAAGAACAGATTTCCTGTAGCTACTGTAGCTGTTTAGAGTTATCATTTTGTTCATTTGCATAAGGAGTTAGGAAATCTACTTGGAAATTCTCATGCATAATATGATTTATTAAATTTAAGGTTAAAATCAGGGTTAAAATTGTCCTGTTGAATACTGTTACTTTAATACTGCCTTTGCAAGTTTTGTTAGCTGCTTAATGCATTCAGATTTATACTAACTTGAGAACAACTCATTTATTTTTCTTTGACCCTTTTGTCTGGTATATGATTTACTCATGCTGCATATTGTTTTCTTTTAAATGCTGTTAAGTCTTTGCTTGAAGCGAAATTGCTCTCCAGATTTTCTCTCGGAGGTAATTTGCTCCAGGCTACTTTTTAACTTTCTGAAATGCAAAATAATTGCAGTTCAGGTTTTAATTGTATGTTTTTTTCTCCTTTTCAAGAATATGTTGCCTGGACACATTACTTCGTTATTTAAAGGGCTGATAAATGTGTCTAAGTTGTATTAATTTATGTGGCAATAGAATTCAAATTAATGCTAACCAGAAAATCTTGTAATGCATGAGTAGTATGAAAGGTATAATTAAATCTCTCTGAAAAAAAATTACAAGATATTTCTTGAATGTCAGTAGCATAGTTTTAGCCCTTAAATAATTTTTCTTTGTTACAGATACTTTTTACGGTTGTCTCTACCAGAACCTTAAAAATGTATGTCTTAAGAAAACAGTAATTCTTCCCCTTCATTTGCCCGCTTGGGTTTGTGCTTATTTGTTAGGTTCAGATTGTCCTCTTAAGTTATGCTTTTACAGATTCCGGAAAGTTCACAGTGTTATAATGACACAGAGGGGATTTTGAGCTATGTGCAGAACATTTAGGTAAATACTTAAGCAGATGAGAATTCTTCCTGTAGTTGGTGATTCCTGTTAAGAGCATCCCAGAGTTCTTTGGTTGAGGACAAACCTGAAAGATTAACCCACTATCAAGGAACAGACTATGGCTGAAGAATTTGCAGAGTTGCATTTTTTGGAAGAAAAGCTGTGTGCCACATGCAGAATTACTCATTTCAATTAATCAGTCTTACAAAAAAGGGTTAACTTTGTCATAATGTGGTTCAGTCACTGGGCTCTTGTTCACTGTTCAATGTGTAGCCTCATCAAGGGTGAGTGGAGTGTGATTGCCCTTTTTCTTCTGGCCATTTTCTTCCTAGTGTTGGGCCGGCATGTGGTTTGCTGATGTGAACCCACTGTTTGGTCATATTTGACCTAGCATCCAGGGTGACCACAGGTAATTTCCAGACAGTTACTTTTCAGCAAGATGTCTGGAGGTCTCCTGCTCCAAGTGCAGAATTTTGCAAAGTTTTATTTTTTGTTCTTTTTTTTGGGGGGGGGG
>VYZT01020659.1:15690-85873 GCA_013400735.1 Pomatostomus ruficeps
TTGTCAGTCATTTCGTGTCTTTCCTTAATTTGTAACTTGGAGGTGACGCACTGAGTTTGTACTGTTAGTTATCACTGTGGATGTTTTAGATTGGAAATGTCTTGCAATCCACAGTGCACATACCCTAAGCTTGACTGGCATCAAAGTGAATTTTCTGTATGTTTTTTCATGAATCAATGTACGTTTTTGGCTACCTCCAGCTGCCAAGATTGATTGAAATATACCAAATAGCCTTAGGCATTTCTGCTTCAAGAAAGACTTGTTGATTCTTTTCTTAGTGAGAAAGATGGCATTTTTATCTGATATCTCAAATAGCAACAGTGGAAATTATATTTAGTGCGCAGTGAACTTGAAAGAAATCAATATTCTTTTTAGCTTGCATAAAAAAAATCATAGGTTATTAGCAAAACCATACCATGTAGTATATTGAAACTGCCATTATTCCTTTTTCTGTGGAGACTATCGATTAAAGTTCAGGTACCAGCAGAATAATTTCTGGATGCTGTGGTTTAAGTATGGGCACTGTAACAGTGATGACTGAAATGACTCAGCTGTAGGTACAAAAGGATTTATTTTATTTCACCAACTGTAGTTTGGTGGGAGAGACCCAGGTGGGACTACAGTCCTCTCACACCTGCAGGGAATGGGAAAGGTTATGTTCAAGCACTCCCTGAATGGTGTCACTTGGGAATCCACTGCTGCAGCCCAGATGCATGGATTTAGTCATGTAGAGGCCCGCACAATGTACTGCTCATCATTTCTTTTTCCAGTTATGGAGACTGAAAGGTAGATTTTCTTCATTTTTCAAAGGGAAGATGAACTGTAGGAAAAACCATTGATTTCTATAGGACTCACAGGAAAATTTCTGGCGGAGGTGATGACTGAGTCTGAGTTGTATTAGAGCCCTTACTTATACACAATAGATTCTACACAATATTTAAACAAGGTGGGAGAAGAGCTACTCTAGCTTGGATTTGGTGGCAGGATACATATTCATCCTAAAAATAGCATCTGCTTTCTGTTGTGGAAGAGCTTTCTGTTTGATTTGGACTAATCTGTGAAATGTATCTTCCTCCTGAGACAAAGTTGTTTTCTTTTTTTTATTCCATGAATTATTCTCCCAGACAGTGAAAGTGATCCTACCTATTAGAAATACCCCATATGGTTAAAGTGCTTCTTGAAGTGCTTGGTGAACATAGGCCAATGTAGACTGTAGGGGAGGCTTGAGGAAAGTAATTCATGGGGAGAAAATCAGGAGGATGTAAGCAAAGGAAAGGTTCTTTGAAGCATTTAATGTGTAAGGTGTTTGTTTTTAAAGACTTACGAATTGTTTTTGAAATAAAACTGTGGTACTCTGAAAGTGTGAAAACCAAGGCATGGATATCTCTGTAGATTACTAAAGTAAAGGAACAACAATCTGCACTGTGACCATTTCAGCTCTTGCTTTCAATTTTAGAAGTTCCTCTTTCCCCGGTCTTAGCATTTACCAGCTGGCATTTCACTGAGGGTAAATGTATTAGAAGTCCTAGTTCTTTCAATGATTATTAGAAGATATTGCCAAATATTTCAAAGTATTTGAATTCTTTTCTCTGAAGATCTGATCAGTACTATCAATGCATTGTTACTGTAATATCTAGATTATCCATGTGTCATGGCCTTTTGAAGACAGCCTTTTGGTTACTCTGAAAGGGCTATAGGCAACACATGAAACCTAAGCTAATCAGGTTCTTTTCATTTGGCTTCTTTCTGATACTCATTTTTTCTGTCACACGAAAAAAAGGGGCAGATTTACTAAAATTCCTGTTAATGCTGAGAATAGTCACTTGGCCAAAGTCTATTTATAGTCATAGCTCATAGACAGCTATAATTATACTCCAATTAGCAGATATTCAGAGACACAAACTGTTTCATTGCTTTGAAGGGGTTAGTATGTTGGAAACTGGGCACTTTAGCGAAAAACAGTATGCAATTGCAAATTAAAAAAAAAAACCAACCAAAAATATGCTGTCTGACATCTTTGTTAAGGAAGTGAGTGATGCATGAATCTGTTTTGCCCAAATAAGACATGAACAATTCTGTTTACCCCTAGATTTACTCTTCAGTTGAAATAATTGATGCAATACAAGTGTGTGTGGGAGGTTGGGTTAGTTGTTTTCTTTTCCTTAGTAGAGTTACTCTGCCGTATTATAATCATGTTTTTCTTGTCTTGCTTTCCATGCTTTTCAGTAGTTCAGAATTATATATAAACCTCACACATATAGGCTTTGTCTTGTCTCTCAGTTCACTTGCAAGATTAACATTGCTGTTGTCCAAAGTTAAGCAAATGCAATGAAGGCTGATATTTTTCCAATTAATTATTGGAAATTGTTCCTGCCTGTGAACATCAGCATTCAGTGCACACTCATACCAGAATAAAATAGTTGGTCATTAGCTTCCAGTCCTCAGTGCCTAAACTTGATATTTCCTCAAAAAAAAAAAATAAATCATGGTACTCCTGAAAGATACAGAGATCACTTTTGGAACAAACACACTTGTTTTTGTAGGGCTTTAGAGAGTTGGTTTGGAAATTGTAAAACGTTGCATTCGTCACCATGCTCAAAAGAATGATTTATTCATGTATTTCAGATAGAGTTACTTTTTGTCTCTGTATCTCTAACAGACTGCGCTTTGGGATATATAAATCATTTGAATGTGTCATACTAAAAAATGGTGGCTGTAAACTTGTTGTCCCAGCTGGAAACCATGAGGACTGTGGAAAGTTTCCCTTTTTTTTTAGAAAGGGAAAAGGTCTTTGTTAGGATCAATTCTTGTGGTAACCCTGTGTAGATTAATGTGGAAGTAAAATAAAGTGCCTCTATGGAATGGGCTGGACAGGAGAAGCAAAATAACTGTTCCTCTATTAGGTTATTCATATAGTAATGGTTTCTGAAAAGGAAATGTATGAAGAGCAGAAAACTGCCATTTTGAAAAGGAGATAGAAGGGAGAGCTACTCAATGGTTATTTGTTCCTGTCAGAGTTGAGAGATTATTTTAAATATGATTTCCTTAATTATTTTATTTAGGCTGTCTCGTTATGTTGGTTCTCAATGACCGTATCTCAGCTTACTACATAGGTAACTGGCAAGAGCATCATGAGCCCATGAACCAAAGAATCCAGCTTGCTGGCCGGGCAAACAAACGGAGCTCCACAGAAGATGTGAAAGTAATCCAAGTACTACAGTAGGAACTTGGGGTTCTTCACCTCACTCCAAAATGTACTCGCTCCAATCGGGCATTTTCAAATTCATTTCTTTTTCCTTCTCTTGTAATGTGGAAGGTGCTGTCTGACAGCCCTGGAAATTAAGTCCTCTATTTCTCCACAGGACAGGTATAGCAAGGGCGGCAGCAATGCAAGCTTCCCCACACTGTCCTGCCAATGTTCCTCAGCCCAGTTCTGAAGAAGTCACTTCTGGAGGTGAGTGGGTGGAAGAGTCTCTGTGTGTGCAGAGACTGCTGTAGAGCCGTGGTTCCTGCAGGACAGGCTGTTGGATGGAGGCTGGCCCCTTGTCTTGAGTGAACCACCAGTCTTTATCAGATAATCAGTTCATGTATTGTAAAGCGGCACGGGCTGGATTCGTTGAGGTTGCATTATTCTGCTTGACTGCTGTCACGTTTTGATATTTCTTTGTGGTTGGATGGCACCTGTACGTTTTTCTTCTCTTTGCGCTGTTTTGTTTTCAAAGACTTTGTCAATGCTTTATGTACACGTCTTGGAAGTGGCATGTGAATAACTGAATGCAGCCTGGCTGTAAATGTGGCACAGAAAAGCAGTTACTGGTGGCAGCCGTGTGTACAAGAGGAGCTGTAGGGCACTAGACCAGGAGGCATGCTTTGAAATGCACCAGAAATTGATAAGAAAGTGTGTGTTGGTTTCCAGTATCTAAATGAATGATTAGATTTCTGTTGCAAAGCCGTATCCTAACCATTTCTCTTTTCATAATTACTATGTAATTTAGATATTAACATCAATTAAGCTGGTAAACTAATGTTCTTTTTTAGATTATTTTATAATTAATGAAATCTGCCTATCTAAAGCTAGACATGCAACATTCTACACCATATGAAAATTAAGAGTATGTATTGCAGTTATAATAGATAGTTGTCATCCAAACTAGAAATATGTGATAAATTGAGAGGAACTAATGACTGATGCAGGTTTTCAGAACAAAAATAATGAGGGCTTACCAGTTGGGCAAATGAATTCTCCTATACATTCCTGGAGCAGTTTAAGTACTACATACTTCAAATACAATGAGAAGTATTCGGTTTTCGGCCAAATTCACATCTTTTAAATACAGAAATAAATCAGAGAAAATGGGAAACAAAGGCTTAGCAAGGCTGTTAGGTCATGGTGAATTACTTTTCAAGTTTCAAATGCTGTGTGAAGGATTTGCAATGCCTTGATTGTCATTTGCAGTGGAGGCCCTTAAGTCTGTTTAACTCTGTTTCTATGGCTAATTGTAAACAGGTATGATAACAAGAGACCGTACTACAATTCAATAATTGTATAAATTTACCGTTGCTCCTGAATGTTTCCACAAGATCATAGAGAAAGAAGAGTTAATTTTCATAGTCAAAATAGACTTCCTGATGGGATTTCTTAATTTTTTTTACTTATTAAAGGATATGAATCAGAATAGTATTCATTCCATATACAGCTAAAACTGTTCCTGACTTTTAATTGTTTTTAAATTTTGTCAGGTGGCAGGGGAGATGGACTTCCATTCATAATTAAAATTAATGACAAAGTCCTGTTGAGAAGTCATTTGAGACTGATCCATAAAGTGGAGAACAGTTTGAGGATCCTTGTCATGACAATACATGGCAACAGGATATTTGCTAATAAGTCACCTTACCTAATGTTTGTATGGTGCCAATAAATCATGAGGATTTGATTTTTTTTCAGCTGTTCTGAATGCAGTGCATATTGCTAATCTCTTCCTGATGTTGACAAAGCTGTAGAGAGGTTCAGAGTTGGCCTCTCACACACCTGAAGCCCAGAATTTCAGCTCAAACCTCCCTCTTTGCCACATAAACCTTTGAAGATAATTATATACCTTGTCACAATTAAACCTTTTTTATAATAGACTTTATTTTAAATTCAAGTACAAAAATACAGTTAAATAATTTTCAGTACAAAACCAAAAAAATGGTCACAGAGACTGTTTTCTTCACACAGTATTTATTCATACCACATTCATCTTTCTGTTTCTGCATCTACTTTCTGTGAATACTAATTAATGCAGAGTCTGGTTTTTTTGCTGCATATTTATATTGAATAGTGGTGGTCTGAAGTAGCATACTTGTAAACCAGCATATGGCCCAGAGCATCCCAGAGCTTCTTTATCCTGGAGTCCTAACTTACAGAAGTCTGCTGTTTCTACTGTGGTTGCTTACATGAGAAGAGGCTTTGGCATTACGTTCATAGTTACAGATCCCTGTCATAAGAGCTTCCACTTTATCAACTTGTCTTTACCTCCAGTTATATCCTGGTGATTGTACAGCCTCTCAGAGCTTCTGCCCAGGGACTGGGAGTAGAGGAAGGTTAAACCAGTCTTTTTAGTGGGTATGTAAATATCTCCTGAAGATGCAGTAAATTGGTTTGAGGCTCCAGGCTCAATTTACAAACTCATTTTTTTCACCAACGACTAGATAACAGAGTTTAAGGGACATTGTCAGAATTTTGGATCTAGTGTCAGAGACAGAGGTGGCAAACAAGGAACAAGAAACACTTTAGGTTCACATTGAATAATGTGTGGTCTTTGCACAGCTGAGAAACACCCAACCAAATGCTAAAATGTTGTTTCTTTTTTGACCTTCCGTCTGTGAAGATTATTAATATAGATCTGTGTTTATGTTTGATCCAGAAGGGACTTTGCTTATTCCCAGTCTTCTGGAGATATGTCTTGAAAAGCGTTTCCCTAGCAGGTTTGGAGCTAGGGTAGGGTACATTGGGTTGTGTGTGATGATCTGGAAGGAACTCTGTAATGTTAGATTGTTCAAAAGGAAGTGTTTATTTGAGGCACTTAGAAATTTCTCATGTGTCAGCAATGGACTTCTAAAACTAAATTACTGAGATACAGCAGAAGGAAATGCCTTCTAATTAAAACTTCATGCCACTGGCATCTGCAAGTAAAACGGAGACTAAGGTACCAAAGCTATCAGAAATGAAAGCTCATTGCTCGACTATCAGGCTGTGCAACTGATTTCAAGGACTTATCACATAGTTATCACAGGCTTCTGTCAGGTTACTCTTTAGAATTATTGGGATTGTAGGAAGGAATTTGTCACTTGTCTCTCTGGGTTTCATGAAGGACTAAGTTTTTATCCTCCATTACTCTTTAGGTTCACCGTTTTAGTCCACCAGTTTGTGACAAGATACTATTATCAATCAACAGCTGTATAACAGAGTGTAGGAAAAATGCTTGGTTTTAAATTTGCTTAGTATTCTACAGCAATATGATGGCGTCTGTAAAGGTTTAAGTGTTGTCACCCATGGAACTCATTGCAGAACCATTGCCAACGCTGTGAACTCTTTTACGGCAGGGAATACATTTTTCTGTGCACGCATAAAGCCAGCCCTGCCTAAGTCTTTGGATATTCCAGTGATGCAGGTAATATGTATTTATAGCAGACTCTGTACGAGGGAAAAACAAGCAAATAGTTCCCCAAGTTCCACAATAACAATTTCACCCATTTAATTGTTTTCTTTTGAGAGCCTAGAAAATTCAGGCCTATTGAAACTGCCTGACACTTTTGAGAGTGTCACCTTTAATCTTGTAGCAGAGTATTTGAACTCAGATGTTGAAAACAGTTCAACCAAAAAAATTTTGCATACATAGGATGAGATATGCAGCCAAAAAATGAAAAGGTGATACAGGATGTAAATCCTCTTTCAGGAGCCTTATGAGAATGCCTTTTGGTTATCATAATGGCAACACAGGTAACCATCATTCTCTGCATTCCATAAAATCCTGACTCACAAATGAGCTGAGTTTTCACAAAGTCAAACTATCAGATCAACTACAAAACCCCATGGTTTTTGTTTTTGTCATTCTTCGACTCCTAGGAAGACCGATGAGATCTATCAGCTCAAGAGTATTGAGGCTGATGAAATCTAAATTTTCCACAAGATTTTCTACTTTAGTATGCAGCAAATGAAAAATTAGCAGAGTAAATACTGAGACCCTAGAATCATAAGATTTTCTGGGGCAAAAGGAAGGTTTGTTTGCACTTAAATACTGTTTGTAGTTTCTTTCTTAGGCTTATCTACTCTGCATTTGGAGTTTATGGTGAATTTCTCCTGCACTTTGGTGTTTGTTGTGCCAGGAGGCTGTGTATTTTTGTAGATTTCCTTTTGCTTGATCAAATACTCTAGGCTTTTACAGGGAGATGAAGCAAATTAGGAAATGTGTTCTTTTTTAAAAAATACTTAAGAATATGCTTCAGGAAAAAGAAAACTTAATTTGTTTTAAAGGACAGATGCATCTTAAAGAGCACTTAAATTTTAATCAATCCCATAATTTTTATTAATCTGTAATGAAAAAAAACCCCAGTGCTTAAAATCCCAGGGAATTGATTTGAGCTGACAAGCTGAGTTGTTAGCTGGAATTTAGAGGTTTTCCTGTAACAGTCTATCAGATCCTATCTGTGTATTAAGTGCCGAATGACCTTGTGCCATTTATATTGCTCTGTGGTTTGTGAAAAGAAAAAATAGCTTAATTTGATAAGTAGGAGAGAATGAAAAAATGTATTCTGGCAATCTGTGACCAGATTGGGAAAGCAATGTCCCGTTTGTTCTTTAAGATGGAAGCAGTGGAGATAACATAAGAATTACATTTATTCTGGATAGCAATAGCGCTTTTTTAAAAATTCTGAGATGTTTTTACTAGTGTTTACACCACCATTGTTGGTTTGTGAGAAAGGAGTCTCTGTGCTAGTTTACTTAATTTTGTAAGAGTGCTGGAGTGAAGGCTGCCTTTTTATGTCAGGTAGAGCACAATGGGACAGAATTCTTTAACCTCTAGAACTATGAAAAAAAATATTTAAAAGAGCTGATGTGTAATTGGAAGGGAAACTTTAATTGTAAATACGTTTTGGGGTTGTGTTTCTCCTAGGATTTTGGGTTGGTTTGATTTCTTTTTTTTTGTTTTAAATTGAGGTTTGGCTGCCAAGTTCTGAATGGTTGGGAATATTTTGAAGGTCTGTTTGGAAGTAATTGATTCAGTTTTGTCTCCTTCCTCACTCCTGCCTGGCGGCTGATGGGCTGTGCTGTCCCTGATGGTGCAGAGGATACTGGGAGACTATTGGGGGCCCTGTAGGGTGGGTGCTGTTGGATTAATGCTGATGCTGCTTCTTCCTTCCCTCCCCCTGCTTTCTTCTGCATCTTCCTCCCCATAAAGTATCCTCTTGGCTAAATGCTTGTGCAGAAGAAAACTGATGTTATGGCCTGTGCACTTGCCTTTCCTGGTTTTACAGCTCACAGTGCAGTGACTGTGACAAGTGCACTGTGAGCTTGCTGCCTCTGCCACTGAACCCCTTAGTAAGTGTATAGGGATTTCTGGTATGGAGTAATCTCCGTTGCTGGGGATGGTGCAAGAGTCTGTTGTCTTGTAACCTGGACTGGAATCTGACACAAGTTCTGAGCAGATCTCATGCTGGTTTTGAGCTGAGCACTTCACCAGGTAAAGGAAGCTGGGAAGCAAATTGAGTTGAACCTTGCTTGCAAGTAATACATTTTTTTAATCTGTGGTGCTGCTGGTTTCACACTGCTAGAGATCATTATTTTCTAGTACCTTCCTAATGATGGTATTTTTCTTCCTAATATTTCCTAATACCTTCCTAACGATAGTATTTTTCTCCTAATATTTATACTCTTTTGGTTATGCTCTTGGCTTGGTTACATAGAGTCTGTGTGCTGAAACTCTGCTTAGACATGAGGCTGTGTGATAGAGATCTATTCCACACATTGATCCTGCCGTTGACTTCCCTTCACAGGAACAGGACATGAATGAAGAAAATGCTACTGTGTTAATATTAGATACAGAAAACATCTTCTCTGTTCACAGGATCGGTTTTGTAGTATCAGTGTGCAAAAGAAACAGCTGAACTGATGTTTCAGGCAGTTGGCTGTAGAACTGCATGGAAATGGTAGTGGAGGAGTGACTGATATCAACAGATCAGCAAAAGCCATCATAAAACAAAACTAAAGCCTCTCATATCCTGGGGAGATTTATAAATGGTGCCAGCAAGCAGATCTGCTTCTCACCTTGGACGTACAGGTTAGCTTGGAATTTTCCCTGCAGAACAGGAACTTGTTTTACATCGTTTACAGACAGTGTGTCACCAGTTACACTGTGCTTCATCCAGACAGCCAAGTATGCCTTTTTCTTCCTTTCTTTCCATGAGCCAAGTAAACATAAAATCTAAACTGAAGATTTGATGATAGGGAAGAATCTCTTTTGTTGCACGCTCTTTTAAAGATCCGGTACTGTGCTAGAGGGCAGAGAGCACTGTGGTATGAAACCAATCATTTCACTGAAGTAAGTATTACTAATTTCAAGTGAAGGTTTCCATGGGCTGTGTCTAAGACAAAGAATAATTTAAATGTTAGATGTAACTTAAAGGTCTGTGATGAATAGTGGGATGTAGACAGAATGCATGGTGGGAAGGAAGAAAAGGCTTTAATAGTAAAACTATTACACTGTAGGGTGTGCTCATTTAGGATCGCTGTACTCTTTGTCCAGTACCATAGAGGGAGAAAATCCTAATCATGCCAAGAGCTGAACAGCTGTTGCCCTTCTATACAAGCTGATGCCTTCAAGGGTGCATTAACAGAAAAATAAAACTGGGAGCATGGAATGGGTACACATAACAGGGACAGGATAAGCCAATTAATCTCTAACTTTGCAATATGAATATATGTACATATATGTAAAGGGTAGATATCTATGTATTTGCAGTATATGGGGTTTTTTCCTTTCTCAAAACAGAATAAGGGTTTGCATTTAATTTTAAATGTTTTCTCTTTGATCTGCATCTTTAAAGCTGATTGAGGGAAACAGAATGTTCTCTTACTGGAACATAAGCGGCTCTGCTATGCATTTCCTATTTTGAATGCTTTGGGATTGTCATGTGTTTTTATGGTAATAAGTTAAATAAATAGACCTGTATCAGCAATTTCGAGGATATGAGCTTAGTGTGCAAACATCTGTTGTGTATATTTGATGTGTCCCCCTGCCTTTCCAATAAGCCTTTTGAGATGTATCTTTTCAGTATAGTTGTCCTGCAGTCCTTGATAATGTTGACCATGGTTCTGTGACCATAACCATAATATTCTGAACATAAAAGATAAATTCTTTTAACTCTTCAGTTACCTTCTCCTCTTTCTATGTAGCCTCTCTTTGTCTCTTCTGGTGAAGTGCTTCTATACTGAGGACTCCACAGAAGAAAAAACTGGCATACTGACATCTTAAATATTGCTTGTGGTAGCTTCTACTGTTTGAAGTTTTTGAGAATTGGGAAGGACTTGGCAGTACCTGAGTGTGCACATGAATGATTTCGCCCCCCACTGTTCTTGCTGGCAGATGGTCCTTGAAGGACTTTTGCCAGCAAGTGCAAGTCAGAATAGCCTCTAGGAGTGACTGATACAGGCAGCCCTTCCTTCTTGCTGAGCTCAACAGAACAAGCCTGCCAGTGAACCTGATCTATCGTTTTCAGAGTTATTTCATATTTTTTGTCTCAGTAGCTGCAGAGGAGAGTGTTTAGTTCCCCATGAGAGTTGTCAACATAACCAAATACAAAATTAAATGACTGTTACAAAATAAATGCCTGGGAGAGTGAGTTTTCAGTCTTAATGCTGCAATAACAGAAGTACCTTTTAAAATACAAGCTTTAACATAAATTTTTTGTTCAAAACATTTCCTTCTGAAAAAAAGCGCAATTAAGACAGTTTTGCAGGTTGGGATGATCTTCAGGATGCAAGTAAATATTGCTCTGTAGCACCACTCTCACTGCCATGATAGTTCTGTTGTGGTTTCATCACCTCCGGCAGCCAAGCTCCAGGCAACTGCTCACTCACTCCCTCACCAGTAGGATCAGGGGAAGAACTGGAAGGGTGAAAGCTGGAAAACTCATAGATTGAGATAAAGACAGTTTAATAGGGAAAGGAAAACCACACACACAGGCAAAGCAAAACAAAGAATTAATACCCTGCTTCCCATGTGCAGGCAAGTGCTCAGCCATCTCCCAGAGAACAGGGCCCATCACATGCAACAGTGACTTGGAAAGAAAAATGCCTCCACTCCAAATGTCCCCTACTTCCTCCTTCTTGCCCCCACTTTATATACTGAGCTTGATGTCACATTGTCTGGGACAAACTATCCCTTTGGTCAGTTTGGGTCACCTGTCCTGGCTGTGTCTCCTCCCAGCCTCCCATGCATCCCCCACTTCCCTGCCAGTGTAGCCCTACAAAAGGCAGAAAAGGCCTTGGCTCTGTGTAGGTGCTGGTCAGCTATAACAAAAACATCTCTGTATTATCAGCTCTGTGTTCAGCACAAATCCAAAATACAGCCTTATACCAGCCACTGTAAAGAAAATTACCCCAGCCCAAACAAGCACACTAACCCAGATTTAACCAGCAAATATGTATTTAATAATTAATGGTTTCTTTTTGTGCAAAATGGTGAAACTTCATTTTATGGATGAGAATTCCTCATTTTGTATTAATTATTTTTAAATTCATATTTCTCATTCCTTTTTAGTTGTTCCAAATCATCCCCTGATCACTTGTTCTCTACCTGACCTCTAACACTGTGGATTAAAAAAAAAAAAGAACTCCAGATGGTTCACTTCATAGAATGAGGACACCTTTATTTGTAAGGCATTTGCATGAGTTAAAAATCCAACAAAGAAAAATAAACTGTCTTAATCAGTGGTCCTTACAAATGATGTATACAGTTTCAGACAACCATGATTGTAGTGTGATATTGGGTAAGTATCTCCCAGACTTCTCACAGGCTATCAGAGCTAGCCTAGCTAACCAAGCCTGATGAAACTCTGTCTTACACTGGTACGTATCCCATACTTTCTGGTCTCTGCTGTAATTATTGCAGTAGCAGGTGGTTTTCTGCAGCTTTGCAGAAGCGGGATTTGGTATCTGGTCATCAGTGAGTGGTTACAGAATACAGCAGAGGTCAGTCCCTTCTGTGCCCCTCATGGACCAAATCAGGTATCTTTTAGTAATTTTGTGATGGATGTGTTTCAAACTGCAGAATTCCAGTCTGAATTCTGGGACTTCCTCTCTGTGCCACCAGGCTTGGAAGAAATGCTGGAGATAAGTAACAGATTATTTGACAGAAGTGTCGGTGAAAATACTACTCTTACTCGCATTTGATGTAGTTGCGGTAATAATTGCAAGGTATCAGAACTGATGTGTGACTACAGTTTTTTTGGTTGAAAAAGTTTTGTAGAAAGAAGATACCAACCATGATGATACAATATGAAAAATGCTAACCTCAAGAATAAAAATTTCAATGGACTTTCATAATGCAGAGATTTAATTGAATGTGTTGTTCAACTGTGCCCTAAATCAGGATCAGATCTTTCTTGTTATTTAAACTGTGATAGCACTGAGTCACTAGGCACCGCTGATTGTGGAAACACACAGGCAGGTGGTTTCTGCCTGGAGGAAGGTAGTGTTAAGTATGAGACAAGAAAGAGACAGTGTAAGGATTTATTATAACACGGGGAGCATGAGGTCATGGTGACTGGTCAGCACAAGAAGCAGCTGTAACAGGAACCTGGCTGCCAAGTGTCTTTATTTTATGACAATACATTTGTTGCGGTGCCCTGAGGAATATGGTTCGTTTTAGCTGAGCTCCAAAGTAGAATGTAGATCGAGCCAATCACCCAGGCTCTGAAAACATTCTACACATTGAAAATATTCTCACGTTACCCCTCATCATTATTTTCTGCAAATAACAATGCAGTAATAATCATTACCTCTCTAATAACTGAGCAACTGTACTCATACTCAGTTGTGTGACAGTGTCCTTGAATATCCTGGCACTCTACTGATTACTGCAAAAAACTTAAGCCAGAGAACTTTGCTGGTTACCAGTGAGCTATGAAAACATTTCAGCAAAATATATAGAAATGCACCTGAGGGTTCCTCAAAAATCTGCAGCATAAATATGCAGAAAGAAAAAATTCATGGCAGTCTCAAGTTTGAAGAAACTTAGAGGACTTCACATGGATGACAGAATCCTAAGCATTTTAATCTTAGTGTATGTTGATTTGACATGAATGTTTCTATTTAAAGGATACATACAGTAAAATTTGTCACTGGACTGTGTGATTTGAATGTAGTGCAGTAAATCTGTAATCCTTGTCATAGGGACCTGACGTGCCTTAAGTGCTCTCTCTGTCCACAAATGGCCCTTCAGTGAGTTAAAGGACTGGTGGTGCAGGGGTCAGGACAGAGCAAAGTGCTCTCCAAAGTGGCTTTTCTGCAAAGATGTTACTTTCTTGTCTACTACCAGATACCAGGCAGACTCATTCTCTCTCTCTCTTTGTCTCTGATGGAATTCTAAGCCATAATTGATTCATAATCTATCCTCAGAGATTTTTTATGACTCTCTCAGTTATTCCTAGCTAAACTGGATTTGAATTTAGTTCAGCTGGTCTCAGCAACAGATGTCAGGTATCACTAAATAATGAGGGGTCACGTAGGAGAAAGCCAAAAATATTCACCCTTTCTGTAGTCTTGACCAAATGAACCTTTTATTCACTGCAAGTTTTTCAAAATAGTTGTGTATTTTTACTGATAGTGAAATACTGAGATATACATAATGCATGATTATTGCTGTGGAGTTGAGTAAAATTATATTGGGAATGTGTATTTTTCCAGTTTACTTTTAATTAATTTTCCACCCATTATTAAATTAAAAAATAAGAGAATAACAAGTAGTGCCATAAATCAATATGTGTCCTGAACTGCAGAGCAAGTCATTTTTATAAGAGGGCAAGCCCCTGTGTTTATAATAAATCAAGTTCATTATCTTTTGAGCTTCTTGATTAAAGTAATTAGTCATTTATGCTGATACAAAGGCATCAGTGAATACTTCGCTTTGTTTCACAAATAGTAAATCTTAACTGGTTTTGTAAGGGTCATTGGTTATAAACAGCTGCACATTGTGATGCAAATTTGTTGTTTTGTTAGTGGGGCAGTAGTTTCTGCCAACGCAAATTAATACACCAGGCAACTCTCCTGCAGTTAGAACAAGCTGCCTTTAAGACTGCAACATGCAAACTGATTTAAAATGCCCGGTCGGATATGGCAGGTGGAGCTGGGCAGGGCGTTGGCAGTAGCTGCTGCTCAGTGCTGAGATCTCAGGTAGTGAGGGACCCAGGCTGTGCAGCTGGTGGCCGCCCAGGAAGGCTCTGTGGGCTCCCCCACTTCTGCCGTGGCCGTGCTGAGAGCTGCCCGTTCCCACAAACCGCTGTGAAGAGCTCTGCTTAGTGCCTTTTGCAAAATACTTGGGAATTTGAGAAGTGCATGTGCTTTTATAGCTGCAGAATACTGCTGTTACCTGAGGGGCTTCAGTTCAGAATGCGAGTGTCTCACTCCAGCTGGGTATTAACAGGGTCATTGCCAAGCTAAAATTCCTGCTTTTGAGAAAAGCACGCACGAGATTGTACTTCCTTCTGCTCTTCAGCTGTTGCTAAGAGTAATCTCTTCTGGGGTAGGGTCTAACACAGCTTATTTTTCAGCATGAAAACAATTGTGTTCCTCTGCAAAGTTTCTCTGTTTTCAGGCATCAGTTCTGACCAGTAAGCACTTGGCATCCTATTTGTAAAAGTTTCCCTCAGACTGGAATAAGGCCTTACATTGACGACAGAAGTTCAGAAGTCTCTTGAGTTGTTTTGTGCTTGTTAGTTGGTTGTGTCTATGCTCACAGGTAGAACAAAGTAGGATGAGCCTGATAATTTCAGTGTAGGTCTAGCTTTTCTTCTGAATATCAAGTGTTACAGGATCTGTGAAAATGTAACTTTAGAAAGGACCTAATGATCTACCTTGATTGCAGCTCTTAGTTAAAAAAAAGTCTTCTTTCTGCTTTGGTTTCTTTGTACAATTCCCGTTCAAGGATAATTGTGAGCCTCCAAATTCTTTCTTTTCACATTAGATTACATCCTTTAGGGTTAAAATAAGGGAAACCTTTCCAGCAGTTACTTTGGTCACCTGCTGTGCAAACTAATAATGCCATGCTAATCTCAAAAGGAGTGTCAGTCACAGTCACATTTGAATTTCAGTGTTTCAGGAAGGAGACAATCAAGAGAGGAAAATTAGCTGAACTAGTGCTATGTTGTACTACTGGATTTAAAAATCTACAGTCAGTCAAACACATCAAGAATGGAACGTGTGTTTTTAAGGAGGTACAGGTTTGGTACAGGATTTTTTGGTGAATTTTAATGATGAAATATTAATGAGACATTACTATAGGTTCTTTTTTCTTTTAGCTTATGCTCCAGTGAGAAATAAATAATAACATATGGAGTGAGGATTTGAGAGATTCAGCTTATAAAAGCGGGTAATTGTGACTAAGTGCAGGTTAACACATGAGCTCTGGCATTTTTTTTCCTGTTTTTAGTGATGAAACACTGCACAATGTTCACAAGGAAGCTCAAATGTGCTTTAGAGAAAGGCTTTGCGTATGCTAGGACAAAGAAAATAGGTATTTTTTCAGAGATTTCTAAGCATTCTAGCATTTTCCACACTAAAAAAAGGTGGACTGCAAGAAATCCTCTAAAAGGATGAACACTGTAATTTGAAGAGAAAATAGGTACTCGTGACTGTTCACCACCTGGATATTAATGCAGGCAATTACCAGGTCCTGCCTTTCAAACATTATTATGTTAGAGCAAGAAAAAAGCCTGTATTGTGTTTTATATGACCTTTCTAATACTATATGTACACATATAGATTTGTACTATTTGTCTCTGATTCACCAAATGTTTCTTATGTGTGGCTCAAGGCATTTATTTATTGCAAGGCTTCAAGCTGTGGTAAGCAAGGTCATAGATTAAGAATTGATTTCCACAGTTGCTCTAGCATGCAAACTAAATTTCTCGTGGTTGGTTATAAAAACTACAGCTGGGCATAAATTCAGCTTTTCAACATTGCCTTGAAAATGAATGTTAAAGCAAATGAGAAAATATTCTGTATGTATTGCATGCTTCATTTAGACCTTCAGCTAAAACTTAAGGAAAGAAAATTGGTTTTATGCTGCAAACTACTAAGTAAAACTATGCTAGTAATAAAGATCGTGGGTTTTTTATTTCACTTGTTCTTTCTTGTTATGACTTTATTTTTTTAATTCCGATTTCCTATACAGTTTCTGTCAAATCATGTTTTGATCAATATCTTGATTAGTCCTTTTTTTACTATATGCTTCTAGATTCATTACTAATTGCAAGAGGAATGTGGGTTTCAAAATGAAATATAGCTTCTCTTCTTTGGAAACAGACAGTCCTACTAGAAACAGAAAAATCCTGCTGTTTTATTAGCATTTCTCTAATGTGAAACACATGATCTTTTTAAACTGAAGATTATTTAGACTGAACTGAAAGTGCACTTTATCGAGGAGGTATGTTCTGGGGGTGTTTTTATGGTGTTCTATGTGGATTGTCATATTAGATTTTGCTTTTAAGGTGTGCCCTGTGTTGGTAACAGTAGTAGAGCTTAACTGTATGCAGAAATCAATTTGTGTAAATGTCAAATTCACTCTTTCATGAATCTTTGCAGCAATACACAGATTCCTACTGACTAATAATAAATCTCAAGTTGGAGAGATTGGCTTCTTAGACACATCTTTAAAGAAAATAGTTCTGATATAATATCCTGCCCTCTGTTATTGAATTAGTATGCCTAGAACAGAAACCATAATATGTAGTGTGTTTTTCCAGATCACTATCAACATCATCAGGTGGCTTTAAAAAATACTAGCTTGGCCTCTACTGTTTCTGCACATGTGATAGCTACTCTTTCTGCTATTAGCAGAGGAACGAAACTGCAAGATTATTTTTCTAAGATAACAGAGAATATTGTGTTAGCTTGCTGGGAATTCTTGTTTTGCAGTGCACAGTCCACACTGTACCATATGGAGTGGCCCACAAGGGAGTAGTGTGTCAAAGGTTCTGTGGTACTTGTTCTGCTAAAACAATGGCTGAATTGCCAACCCTTTTGCACATTAGTGCATGAAATACCTTTCTCGCAGTGGTCACAATATATATGTAAAGAAAAGTAGTTGGAAAGCAAAGTGCCAACTGATGGGAGCAGTAAAACAGTTAGGGATTTGAAATATAAACTTTATTAAGGAAAACATGTATGGAAATGAAGTACCTCAGAAATCACTCCTCTTGCCAATTCAGATGGATATTTTGGAGGAATGAGGTTGTGAAATTCATCTTTTTGTAATGATCTTTATCCCCTCCCTGAATGGTGTTTTGCAGGATTAGAATACACAGAGCTCCTTTCATGGCTGTTCCCAGCAAACCGGTTAGCACTTGACCATATTTTCCAAAATTTTGAGTGGCAGCTTATTTTAATGTATTGAAAAGTGAGGATTTTGTCAGGTTTTAAAATGCCCATGTCTATAACAAACTTCCTTTTGACTTCATTGAGATTTCCATATGGAGATACCTCAAAAAAATATAGCTTTGTGGTGAAATACAGTGAATCAATTCAGCTCAGACTTTCTCTGAATAATAAAAAAGTCTCACTGAAAGCCTTGTGAGGAAGGAATTATGATTATCAAGTCTGGTAGTCAGGAAGGCTGGTTGTTAGTGTAATACTGCAGGACAACTCAAGCATGGTCACGCCTGACTGACTACAAGATTTATGCCCATTTCTAAAATGTAGATTTCTTTTTTGGTAAAACACTGAAATATGTATGAAGGATTTTGGACTGATTCATTAACTTTGAATAAATTCCTACGACAAATGAGTGAAATGAAGAGAAAGCAAAAATAACTAGCTTAGCAGGACTCCTTGTGTGAGGTTGGCTGCCTGCAGAGACGCAAGACTACTAAAGAGGGATCACTGATAATTCAATGTAGATCCATTTGATGGTAATCTTTGAGAAACAGAACCTTTTCAGATGCAGATGCGGCACCACCCTCAGAGATTTATGGGCAGGAGTTGACAGTGTACACTTGAGGCACGTCTGTCTAGCTGCAGCCTAGAAGTTTGGGCTTGTGTAGGAATCCAGTGTGAATAGTTCTGTTTGGAAAAGTGCACCCACAACATGCATTTGAGACTGCTGGGGTCTTTGAGTTAGCAGAGCAGTGTGCTAGGTGACTTAGGCACCCAAAGATGAGCAGAGGGCTGGAGCACCACTCCTGTGAGGAAAGGCTGAGAAAATGGAGGTTGTGCAGCCTGAAAAAAGAAGGCTCTGGGGTGACCTCATTGTGTCCTTCCGTACCTGAAGGGGGCTGCAAGGGAGCTGGAGAGGGACTTCTAGCAAGGGTATATATTGACAGAACAAGGGGTATGGCCTTAAAATGAAAGAGGGAAAGTTTAGATTGAATATTAGGAAGGAAATATTCTCTGTGGGAGTGGTGAGACACTAAAACAGGTTTCCCCTAGATGTTGTGGTTACCTCATCCCTGGAAGCATTCAAAGACAGGGATAGGGCCCTGAGCAACCTGGTCTAGTAGTAGGTGTCCCTGGCCATGGCAGGTGGTTGGAACTGGATGATCTTCAACGTCCCTTCCAATCCATACCATTCAAGATTCTGTGACTTGAGTCTTCCTTTTGCATTTTAAATCTGGCATGTTTGTTATCTCAGCACTTGATGTGAAATCTAGAAAACTGTGGTCTTTCTGACTTTAATTGAAGAATTAAACTTGTCAAGTTCCCTGAAGGTTTAAAGTGTGCAAATATAAATATTCTTATCATACTTGGATTTTTGTAACACAATTTGTGCTTCTTCATATGTTGTTATCAAAACGTACATATACTCCAGTGGTAGTATTATGTTACATTAGTGGGGATTAATGCTGCAAAATCCAGTATCTGCAGCCGGAGGGCAAACCACATCATTTCAGAAAGATCAAGGGACTGCAGTCATTTACATTTGATTGGGCTTTCTTGGATGCATATGCAATTTCTCTGCACCCCACTGTACGGCACTTGGAGCCAGGCTCTGGTCTGAAGAAGGCGACTAATGACAGCAATTATCAATTGCTCTTTCATCCGCACATCTGCTTGGGAACATAACTCCTTGGCTTGGGTTAAAACAGCAGCGAGGCTTTTTTAACCTTTCTGAGAGAAAAAATATAAATGATGCAAGTAGTTATGCATTCCCAACTTCATCTTTCCGCCTCCCGCTGCCTTGCTCTGACATGGATGGTTCTGTGAACTGCATCAGGCAGAAGTTGTGAACAACTGGTCTTGCTGAGACTCTTCCTGAGCCTCCTTCTGTGTCGTGTTCCCTCAACACCAGAAATATTTTCCCTAAGACTTTCCTAAGTCCTTTACTTCCTTTACTTAAGTAAACATGTTCATTGGGTTTTTTCCCTCTCCTGATAGCATTTTCATCAAGGACCAGATGACAGCCCCAAACAATGGTTTGGTCACATGTGGCTTTATTCTCTGTTTTGATGGTGGAAAATTGGGCATATTGTATGATGTTAGTAGGGAGAAGGATTTGAATGAGCAAGATAATCAAAAAGCGTCCAAACAACGAAAACTATATCACCAAAGGAGTCCTGTAATATAGGTTTCAAATGCTTCGTAATTTAAAAAGTATCAAGCTTATTGTTGCATTCTACTTTAAAACAACTTTACTCATACCTCGTTCTTCTCTGCTTCTTTACTGTGGAATTTTTTCCTTTGTGGAAGGGCTGACTTGAAACATTTCAGGTTTTTCTCTCTGTTGTATAAGGGAAAAACACACAGCCAAGTATGAAACAGTTTTTTACTAAGAATTCCTCCTTTGTGGTTACTCCATTTCTGTGATTACATTTGAGCAGCTCTAGATTTCAGTACTGTTGTATCATTTTGCTTTCAGTTTTTAATTAAAAGTTTTCATAGACAGAGAACAGAACAATAGGAGGTTTCGTATCTACTCACAGCCCCTCTCCCCCACCCCCCAAAGGTCCAGCTATGAGTGAAATGCTATTAAAAGCCATATTGGTACAGATGCCAAGTGGGAAGAGACAACAAGCATGTAATAAAGAGCAATTAATTTGTTTCACAATGAAATGTATATAAAATAATAAATTATTAAAACCAGGTTTTCTTCTGTTTATCTTCCTTTAATCTCAATTTTCTATAAAAATAATAGTAGTTTTCTAACTAGGCAGCAAAGATTTTGTTTCCACTTTCTGTCTTGATAATCTTGCACTGAAATGAGTTTATTTTTCAGTGCTGATACTTAATTTTAGTAATCAGCCCTTATGCATTGACTGTCTTGAAATTTAGTACTTTCTACACCTACAGGTTTTGATAAAGGCATGCAGACTTCATTTAGTTAATCGGTATAAGACAAAATGAGACACTTGATGGATTTTTCATAAGGACACACATTTTTGTTTACAGATAAGTGAACACATTAGATTGTGCAACAGCTGTATCTGAGTAGGTGCTGAAATAGGCATTTATGCTGGACACAAAATAATTCTTCTCCACATATGCAGGCATAAGGCCCAGGTAAAAATGTAATGTTTAGTTTCTAGACAGTGCACAATATCCTTTAGTCAGTTACTTTATACAAACATGTTTCTGTATTACTGTGCAGGAGGACTGTAGCATTCATCATAGAACCCAGATCTGAGCAGAGTAAGGTGACCTTTCCAAAAGCAAACGTGCAAGAAAAGTTCTTACATTTGAAGGGCTATGGTTGACTTTTAAAAAGTCATGGTTGATTGTTCATCTGACCCGTTTGTCTAGAAAAAGTAGTACTAAATCCTGTGATATTAACAGTAGATCTTGGATCATGGGAATCCAATAATCATTGCTAGAAGGCATTTATGTTCATAAACCGGAACTATGATTGTTAATGTTCTTCTGAGTATCCTAAATGAGCATTTGGAGCATACATATTTCAGGTGTAAATACACAGCCAGAGCTTGTTACTATTGCTATTGTGTTCCATTTATTTATTGGTAAGTATTTTCATATTTTTAAAATTAAGAGTATGGAATATTTTTTACCAAAATTTTGCAATGGATACTTCATCACTAAAAATCAGAATTATCTTGGATCCTTTCCGAGTCTTCGCTCTTTGGCAAACTACAGTAGCACACCTTTTGAAAAACATGCAGGTTGATATGGAAGAACACCTTGAATTGCTGCTTCAAGTTTAAGAAGAGTCAGCAGCAGCGTAAGATGGCTGCACTACAATTTTCACTCCCTTGGAATTCTGCTCAGTGTTTTACAGTGCCATGCATGTTCTCTTACATGGCATACACCTACACTGGCTCAACCAGCGGAAAATCAACAAAAACATGCACATGCTGAGAGAGATGCTTGAAGAAGCTGAAGAAATAGAGGTCATCTGGTGTGAGAATTCTAGGTATGCTCTTCTTTTTATCAACAAAATGACATAATTCTTGAACTATTTATTTTCTTTTACCTGATATCTGAATACAGATTTGTTTATAGTATTTATTGTTTTCTTGTTAATAGGAAGTTGAAGAAGGGAATTCATATTGACTGCAGGGCATTTCATGTTAATATAAATTTTTTTCCCCTTTTCCACACCTTCGGTAAGACACAGCCGCATGGGACAATTTGAATGTTTTCCCAGTGACATGGAAAAGCAAAAGAGAAGGCCTTGCAAATAGAAACTAGTTGTTATTTGTTCATTTGAAACCGGCAAGGAAACAGCTAATCCATTGCTCCATGACTAGCTCAAAGTTACTAATGATACCTGAACAGTTTTATGTATCACATCATTCATATACTTGATCATTGTTCTCTCATTGTGTTTTCTGTTCTTGGCATGTCCGAGTTCATTTGTGGCAGAGAGCTCTTTTCAGATGCATTTTGGTTTCTATTCTCCTTTGTTTTAAAAATAATCATACTGCAAATCTTACACGTAGATGAGTGTTGGAGCTCATTTTTGCTTTGCTGTCTAGATCATGAGCATCGGACACATGGCATTCTCCACTTGCTGCAAAACTAATTTAATAACTCCTTGCTGTTCTGAGTCCTTTTTGTGTCTTTCTGCCTCTCAGAGGCACTAATGTGAGGATGTTTCCTGACTCCTTAGTACTTCTTTTAATTAATTGACAGTTATTTCTCTTTTCTTCAGAAAGAGAAGGTGCTGGTAAAAACAAGATATGCAGGACAGTAATAGCAAAACAATCAGATATTTAGGCTCAATTTAAGGAAAAGAAATTTTGCTTATCATCCTTCTCTTAAATAAACCATGAAGTGGGTTTATTCATTTGTCCACACCCATCTTTACACTTTTCTTCTTTATACTCATCTGCAAATCAACTCCATTGCTAAACTGAGATGCTCTCTCTCTACATATACTTAAAATAACCCTAAGAGTCATAAGAAGGTGAACCCACATGATCTGTGTGTTTTTAGTCTGTACAGTTGTTTGCAAACTGCATGTAAATTGGTCTCACAGTACTCCCAGTTTGCCAGAGAAGAGCTAATCATGTGAATATAAGTACATTGCTCCTAGTCCTGTCAGGCCGTGTGAATGGGCATGGATCTATGCTGAGGCTTCCCACCTTAACAGAGTCCTGGAATTTGGGCTGATGTAACCTCTTTGTATTGGGTGGAGGGCTTGAACCATGAGTCACCATTGAATTTACAAGGGAAAAGGAGCGCAGATAGCCACTGAAGAGACTGTACTGATATAAGGAGCTGCAGTATTGGATGTAGAACTAACTGACACAGAGTCTTGAAAAGCTGAGGGTTTAAGGGAGAAATTAAATGAAATTAAATGAATCTGTTGTATACCAGAGGCGGCTCAATAGCTTTGTTTTTATGTTTTTATTTGAAAGATATCACCTGCTGGCTGCAGAGTGGGTGGATTCAGCTTCCTTCTGGAGCCTGAGGAAATCACTTGAGGAAGATCTTGCTTTCTGCTGCATCCTAAAGAAAATATGGAAGGGGAGAGCATCTATGAGGTTGATTCTGGAGATGGACTGGGAGGTAGGGATGCCTGTCAATTTTTTTTGTTTTCATCCCAGATGGCTGGTTACAAGAAGCCCTTATGACAATGGACTTTGGAATTTACAAAAACCAAATGTGGTAAAGGTGTCTATAGTTCATTGATTGTATTTTGTCACTTTACAAGCAGGGAATAAAAATCTTTCAAAACAGCTGTGTCTTAGAGGAAGTGGTACATGTAGACAGTGCATTTTCTGAATATTGTTATTTAGAGTCTGAGATGTCCCAGAGGTAATACAAACCCTAAAAACCTACAATAAAAGTAAAGCCTTTCCTCTCTTTCTTTGTTTCTCCTTTTTTTGTGTCTCACGCACTAACTGTATTGCACACAGTGTTTTGTTTGTATATTTTAACTGCACTACAGAAAACTGAATGAAGTGATACTGACTCTGTCTTCTGTATTAGTGACCCTTGAGTAGGTGGACACATTTCACTGATCTAAAATAAAGAGTCTTTGTTCTTATTTAGCTACAAATTCTACAGGTGTTTTCTGGCAAATTAGCTCACATCATTGCCGTGGTTTATAAGTTTCATAGCTGGGTGAAAAACTTCTCAGAGAGAGTAATATTACATATTTCTGCAGGGCTGCTGATTTTGTCTATAATGCAGGGGATCTTTGACAAGGTGCTTGGATAGACCTCTCGTGTTAAACCACGAATTTAAAACAAGCTGCTTCTGAGACTAACCAAGCAAACATCCTTAGTTTGCAGAACACTTTGAACTGCCTAGGTCAACTCACTGTTGAGCTCAGAAATCTAAATACTACAGGAAGGAATGAGGCTCTACATTAAAAGGTTGTAATAACACGAGACTTGGCATGCTGCACATCCATTTAATGGTTTAGATGTTTTCCTGTAACTGAATTGCAGTCATGAAGATTATTTTTGTCTGAGTGTACTGTGCTTGTGCTAAGATGCCTTCTTTTGTGTTTAATACTTCTGTAATTCTTTCCCTGGGCCCTAGGTGTATCAGCAGGACTTTTTAGTAGGAGGAACAGTTTCCACAGTGTTACCACTGAGTTTCTTTCACATGAATGAGTTGCTTCCAGACACCCCATCAGTTGGGCTAACATGCAGATATGTATTCCTAAGCAGTTTACTTTTTTTTAAATAACGAAGCTGGTGGTTCAAGTTAGTTTTAAAATTTCTCATAATACTGTTAAATAATTATTTTGTCATAAGAAATTGTAATAAGAACAATGGAAGTATTTAGGCTCAAATGATGCCTTTCTGCAAGACAAATGAAGGGTAACAGAATGTCAGCATTCTCTTTGACATTCTGAGCATTTGTGTTGGAAACAGCTGGAACCATTGCTATGTTACTCTCGAGCACTAGTTTAGGCCTTATCATTATGTGCTTCAGTCACTGGATCTCTGCTGCATCTTTGTCATGGATTTCATGCCAATTTGAGCATGGAAGAATTGTTTCAGAGCTGAGGTCCCTGACAGTTTTGTATCCCAGTCCTCCTTGAGTTTGACCTTTTTTGTTATAATAAGTTACTGCCTTTGATCTGCATTTTTCTAACTTATATAGGCAAGAGTGAATATATACATTTAAGTATGCAGAATGAATAACCATTTTTCTGGCTTGTCCTCTGTATTCTGGATTCTGACTTAAGATTGTAAACTCTTCAGAGAAAATTTACAGTTTCAGGGAACAGAATATGATTGTCATTGACATAAGTTGAATAGAATTACTGGCATGAGAACAAAATCTGATCTTGCACGTGCTAGGGCCATACTTCCAGGAGCATGTCAGTATTTCCAGCATACATTTATGTAGAGTTCTTTTTTGGAGAAAGTGTGCTTGCATGAGTAATAGTAACCACAGAGTACCATTTCATATTTTTTCAGAAAACAGGTGATATGAATTCCTGGATAGCAGCTCAAGTGCAAAAAAATTCCTTGCTTCATCCCTTGTAAACAAAACAAAGGTAAATCAAAAGAAGCTGACTATAAAATCCCATTCTGAAAGTATGAGAAATAGGTAAGAATGATCACTCTATGATGATCAGCCCATCAAGCATTTTTATCTGATGAGCAAGGGAAGTACTGAAAACTCATGTGTTTTGAAATCAAGGGCTACTAAACTTTGACTGTGCTTTGCTAAGTTTCTTGGGCTCTCTTTGTCCTGCTTTTGCTTATTTCTACTTTGGTCATCTGCTGTTTGTGGAGCCAAATTAGCAATTTTTTCACTGTTTTGTGGAATGTGAAGAAAATATAAGTGTGACTTTGAAATAAAGGAAGTATCTTTTGGAAGATGAAGGGCATGCATACTTTCTGAGATAGTGTTTAACAAAGCTTATGTTCATCCTATATATTTATTATAAATGCAGACATACCTTGAGATATGTACAGATCAAGCCGAGATGTATGGTTAAATTAAGGCTGATTTAATGTCTGAATTATGATACATCAGAGATCTGAGACAAAACAGAAATGTGCCCATTTTCAACATGTTCAGGACATGTCAAACAATTTACCAGTATGATGGAATCACCTCCCAAAACTAAAGTATATTTTGTTAACTCAAGGTCTCTGGTCTCTGATGTAGGATTTCTTAGGAATATAAAATTCCTGTAAGACTGAATGAGTTCGGGGGTCAAAAGACCTTAAACATTTTTTGGCCATTGTCAGATGCAGAAAATATATTAACAAATATCCCATAGTTTGTTATTTCCTTAATAGAAAACAAGGCCACTATTTTCAGGAACCTAAAGTAAGGCTCTTCCCCTCATTTTAATTGCAAAAAAGTACATGGATTTTCGTAGGTGTGGGTGGCTTGTAACGCTCTGTAATGCCAGTAAAAGCTCAGAAATTATGCTTATAGAACAAATAAATCAATTTGATGCTGTAGAGTTATGGACTTAACTCTGACTTAGTTTAAAAATTAGCCCTAATACAAAAAACAGTTTAGGTAGCTGTGCTGTGGGCATTGTATCTTATCTTCTTCACTTGCTAATACTTCACAGGAGATTTTGAATACCTCTTAAACGATGCACAGAGAGGAACAGAGCTGACATTTCCCCTGGCCTGTAAGGCTAAACTCAGTCAGCATCCTTACGATGCAGGCAAATAGAGTCTCCTGAGTACAGCTGCCCTAAACATGGTTGAAGAAGAGACAGGACTGTGGTTCTTCACTGTGCAATGCAGTAAATACCTAGTAAAGCTGACCTAGAACAGATGAGTACCTCTGCTTCAAAACAAAGACTTCATAGCTTGTTACTGAGGAGAAATTTATGCTTTTCCCCAAATGGAAGAACTCCACAGTGGGGTGACCTTGGCTGGCTGCCAAGTGCCCAGCAAGCTGCTCTCCCGATCTCCCTCTTCAGCAGCACAGGGGAAGAAAGTAAGATGAAAGGATAAGGAGAGGACATCACTCACCAATTACTCACAGGCAAAACAGACTAGACTAGAGAAAGATTAATTTGTTGCTAATAAAAAATACAGAAAGCTAGCGACCAAAAAAAAAAAAAAAATCAACCCCCCCTCTTTTCCCAGAATCAACTACCCGCTTTCCTTCCTAATTTTTCTGCCGCCTTCTGCCGCTCCTGAACAGAGCAGGGGGAATGGGGAATGAGTTACTCTCAGTCTAACATTTCATCTCTGCCACTCCTTCTCCTTATGCTCTTCCCTTGCTCTAGCATGAGATCCCACTCAAGGAATACAGTCCTCCATGAACTTTTCCAACATGGGTCCTTCTCCACTGCTTCAGTCTGAATCCTTTCCATGGGGTACAGTCCATCAGGAAGGTACTGCTCCTACAGGCTACAGTTCTTGCCTGAAAACCTGCTTCTGTGTGGGCTTCCTGCTTAGGCCATGGCTCCTATCAGGAACTTGCTCCAGCCTGGGCTCTCCATGGGCTGCAGTTTCCTTGAGGGCATCTCCTCATGCTCTGGTTTGGTGTTCTCCGTGTGCTGCTGGGTGGATATTTGCTCCACTGTGGTCCTGCATTGGCTGCAGGAGGACGACCTGCATTCTCATGGTCTTCTCTATTGGCTGCAATAGAATTTCCACTCTGGTGCCTGCAGGACCTTCACCCCTTCCTTCTTCACTGACCTTGGCATCTGCAGGGCTGGTTCTCTTGTGTTTTCTCATTTCTCTCTCACAGCTGCCGAACAGGTTTTTGCCCTTTCCTAAATATGTTATCACAGAGGTGCCAGCAGCATCACTTGTGGGCTCAGCTTGGGACCACAGTGGGTCTGTCCAACATGGGGCAGCTTTTAGTCTCTTCTCACAGAGCCCACCCCCTGCCAAAACCTTGCCCTGAACACATGCTCTTGCAGTAATTCCAGAGCAACACACTGCTTCAAATGTATTCCTTATAGATTTGATGCAATTCTTAGAGGGTATTGACATTAAGAGACTACTTTGATACGTTCCTAAAAGTGATCACTAGATCAGGCAATGTAGAGTTATCTGTATTTAGAGATGTTTCTTTAAAAACTTTTAATCTTTTTAGTTATGGAGTGATATGACTATTAATGAAAACCAAAGATTAAGCTCTATTATTGTTGTGCTTCCATGACTTGATTTTTCAACATTTAATCCTATTTGTTTTGGCAAAGATTCTACCATGTATTGATGTATATGTAGAATTGATACCATGGCACATGTTTTAATTTGCTCTCTGAGCTGTATTTTAATAAGAACCTGAAGATTCGCTGCTACACAAAAGGTATTACAGGGAAGAGACTGGGGAGGGTTCAGGTAACTTCTGTGTTTCTGCTGCATTGTTGATATTATGCCAGATCTGATTTTGGCCTGGTGTTTTCACTTGTAGCTCTTGTTCAAGTAAAAAATCCTTCCTGCATGTTAGCAAGGCTGCAAGCCAGTTGCTATGGTATTCAGCATTCTTTTTTTATTTTTAACCAATCAGCTGGCTTTTGTAATGATTCAGCCCAGAATAAGAAATTGGTCACATAGGATAGAGCTGTATCAAAAGAGCAGGTATTTTTGGCTTGAAGAATCTGAGAGAGGTTGGGAGAATGGCAGAATTTGAGTTTGAAGAAAACATCACAGTCTATGGTTATTGTATATATTGTGATGTATAACTGAATGCTAGTAATAGTGGTAAAAGACACTAGTTCTTTTTCAGGATGATGGTAAAAATTGAATGGCTGAACTAATTTCTCTACACTGTTTTATCACCCAAAGGTATCAGTAATTCCAAGCTAAAAAACTATTAGGTTTTTTAATTCTGTATCCATGTTTGATTGTTTTTCATTTTGTTTGTAGTATGTCTCAACAGGGGATTGTTTGCTCTTAGAGAATTACCAGACTGCTGTTTGTCTTTTCAGTTTTAGTGTTGCTGTTTTACTAATCAGAAAATTCTGGACAACTGCTAGATAATCTACAAGGATTTTAAAATTCTAATGATGCTGACATGTAGCTGGCAGTGCTACAAGGATAAAAGAAAGACAAGATAGAGAGAGGTATATTCTGATAGACGAACTATTCAGTAAAGGAGGGCACTTTTGCTGGCCTTCTGAAGATTTTAAGCTTCTTGGCTTGAAGGCAAGGTAGCTCTCCTACGCACCCAGTCTGCTATTGTACCAGCAGAACAAATAAAAGACAGAGCTTGTTTTATACAAAGCAACTTACTGCTGAACTCATGTCAATATCCAAAGTGAAACTTTTAGATTTCAATTTAGAAATGACATTTTTAAAAGATGGTGCTGCATACTAGAAGTCCATCAAGATGTAGAGAGTACACCTGATAAGTATGTGGAAACACATATTTAAACACAAAAATAACTCGAAAGAAAAAGGTTTTCTTCTAGGAATGGGTTTTTCTGTGTACTCTGTACAATAGAGGGGCACAGTCCTTTCCCTGTGGGTAGCAGGATATTTTGAAGAAGCCTTTGCCTTTTCCTCCCAGAAGTGTCATGAGAGCTTTTGTTTACTGTCCCAGAGCCTTATGTGCTACCCCTTCATTTCTTATGCGGGTGATAATGTCCCACTGTGGACTAAAATGCTGGCAGTGAATAAGGATATCTCTGCTCTTGCTGTGAACAAAACCACCTCCTAGATACCAGGGGTTTGACTAACAATAGTAACTAAGTGATGAAATTGAATCTTGGAGAGGCTTTAAATGATGCTGGTAGAGACCATGAGCTTTTAGACGTCTGTAATAGCTCAGTTTCAGTGTTTGAATTCCACACTGACACTGGACACTCAGGTAAACCTTGTTGTGCAGCCACCAGAATAGTAAAGCAGAAAAGTAAAGAAGAATAGTAAAGCTGTGATGTTCAGAAAACACAGGATTCTGAGCATGTGGTTCATAACTTTGGAAGAGATCAAGATGAAGATTTACATCAGCTCAACAAACAATGAAAAATCCAACTTCCAAGGTAATACCAAAAAAACCCAAAGCGAAACCAAAATAGACTAAAAACCAGCAGAGCTTAAACCAATCATGTCACAGCAAACTATAAGGAAGAGTAAAACTGTTCTTTGCTTATAATAAGAAGTATTAATTTATTGCACTGGGATTCCTCTATCCTTACAAGTAGAACGTGATGTGTTCCCCATTGACTGTGTAGCTAAACAGGCTAAAGTCCTTTTACATAAATTATTAATTTTTCTTTATGTCAAATCTATACTTAAAATATTCATGGGACAGTCTCCTAACATTTTTCAGTGAAGTGAAAACACTAGAAAAGTTTGGGTGGATCAGGAAATACATTTTGAGTTTATGTGTTTGGATGGTCAAATTTAACACGTGGTGTTTTGCATTTGTTTGTTGCCCCATGGTGCATGAGAACATAAAACCCATACATCCAGAAGATGGTTTTTAAGCATGCCCTCTTTTTACAAATGTGGTTTTAATGACAGAATTCACTGATACTTTATCTTCTGATGTTTTCAGTTGAGATTTTTATTGTTATGTGAGCTTTTTATTTTTCATTAGTGTTTTTTAACTTACTTTAAAGAACTGTATGCTAAGTTGCAAGATACATACAAATGACCAGCACTCATTATGGCATTATAGCATTAGAATATGGCAGATACTTTTGCATTCTAATACACATGGGATATTTTATCTTGATTTTTTGGCTATAAATAAATATGTAGATACAGGAGGGAGAGCAAAGAATGAGAGTTTGTTTTTCTTGGACATAGCCTTATGGTGGCGTGCATTTAGAATGCATAGAGGGTACTTACAAAAGTAAGGCTAGTTTGTAACCATTCTGGGTATTAAAACACCATGAAAGACTTGCTGAAGGTGATTGTGAATGTTCATAAGCACACTGCCAGTATTTCAGTGACAACTGTTGTCCCTGGTCTGGATTTTCACTTGATATCAGGGATATAATGACTTTATTAAGGGATGATGATTTGAAATGTAAATGGAAAACCTCAACAAATAGCTTCTAGAGAAATAATAGAAATATGACTTTTCAGAGTTCTTGTATAATTGTTTGTTGCAAATAAATGCTTAGGTGAGTTCTTCCAGTGGTGTTATAGATGATCTAGAAATAACTTAATTTGTTCTTGATCCAAGAAAAATTGATTATATAATTTGAAAAGTGTTGACCATCTAAAATTCTTAAGCCAGAAAGTAGACAAGAGTATTCAAACTCTTAAAAGCAATTTCTGCAGTGGCTCTTGCATTTTAATACTTTTTCAAGAACATTTATGCAAGATATTAATTTTGGTTGGATTTTGGGTCCCCCCTAAACTACGTACATACTCCTATATGACTTCGCCTAGAAATTGCCCTTGGCTAATAATTCCTCATGTCCACTTGCCACCCAGCTTGCGAAGCAAATCATGAAGAGTGGGACTTCATTTACTAGAGCTCTGCCTTTTCAAGGGAAGTGCAGTGTGAGAGATGGCAAGTGTACTTAAATCGGGTTATGTAAAGAATACTCTCTGCTCTGATCGGTTGTTCAAAGCCTTGGCTTGCTCCGTGTTGCTTTGCTAACCATTCCCATGTTGCAGACACAGACTGACAGTTCTTCACTGCCTGTACTGAATCTGCAAGTGGTGATATACACCAGTGCCTTGCTGGTGTAAGTATTGCACCTCCACTGATTTTGGAAATCATGTTATTAGAGATGTGATGTCTACACAGCCAAAGAACTTGCCTCATTTCCACCAGAAGAATACTGTAGGCTTGATTCAGATTCACTATCTGTTAGAAGTACTGCTTTTAATAGTACAAATACATGTAGGAAGAAAACTCTCTCATGAGAGAGTGTGGTGCATGCAAATACACACCTGAGTAACTAACTTGAATGGATTGCTGCTGTCTGGACTAGAGTCACATAATGATAAATGCCTTAATAAAAGAACTGCTTTGATACAGCACTTCATCTTTCTGAATTTCAAAGCTCTGCAAATTTAAATATAAGCATGTGTAAATAAGCATTAAAATCAACCTGGAATGTATAATAGACATTCTTTTTCTCCTATTCAGTGCTTGCATGTATTTCCTTTCTGATGTAACACCTTGAAAAGAAAAGCTTTTGAAAATGAAAGATGCAAATGAAAATGGAGAAGGTATTTCTTCATGAGTCCATAAGGTTTTTCTCTTTGATGTTATACAGATCTGGAATGAGGCTGATACTTCGGACTGCTTTGGTTTGAATACCAACATTAATATAAAATCCAGTTCCTTAATTTCTTCTCCTTGTATTCAGATGATGGAAATACAGTTTATTTCTATGAAAGAGAGCATTTTATTTATATACTTGTGTGACTTTTTTTCCTTATCACTTTTTCTTTCTCATTAGGAAAGTCCTACCTTTAAAAGGGAAAGAGCACCTCTTCTCTAGATCCTGTAGAGTGATTTTGTGGGCTCCATTTTAAATTTTATCGACTAAAGCAGCTAATGCTTCTTCAAACTGTTTCAACAGGCATTCTGTTGAACTGTTGATGGAGGGTAAATTGATTAATATGAGTTGAATCCCTTCAACAGCTATACTGTGGGTTTCACATTAAGGAATTTTCAAGGCACTTAATTATTTCAGTGACTTAGATCAGGGCCAGTAGTTATAAAGTTAGTTTCTACTTCTTTGAGGTTATGAGGATGTGAGAGAAAACTCTCTTCAGTCTCAGCTAACTTCACTGATGTGAGTGAATATAGGAGCTACACAGATCTGGACCGCAGCTTGTAAATCACATTTGTAAGTCTGGGAACGTCCACTGAGGAAGTATTTTTCTATTACTGAAAAGTGATTGGGAGAACAAGGTGCTTGCTTGCTTACAGGGTCAGCAGTTTTGTTCCTGCTTGAAAAATTATCCTTAGATGAGGAAAGTTTTCACCATTTTTGTCTTGAATTTCTTTGTTTTTTAGGGAAAGCTATAAGGAAGCTTGTGCGCAAGGCGACTCTGGTGGCATCTAGAATCCTCAGATTTCCTTGACTGAATCCATCTGGGTTTAGCCCTAAATATAGTAGACAAGCTGCACTGCTTGCACTGATAAATTATATCTTCCAAATGATAGACCAAGGTACAGTCATGTATACTAACCGTTTTTGATGTCATTTGACTCTTGATTCTGTTGCTTTTTGGGTAGTTGTGACAGTACAAATTGTCCCCATTCTTGTGGACTATCTTTTCACCAGTGCTCTCAAAAAAAATTAATTGAAAGAGACTTCTGGCCTGGCTCTGGCATTTGATGTTGACAGCTGCTTATGAGTCTGCAGCTTGGTGAGAAACTCAGCCTCTCCTGAGATTCACAAACTTGCCTTCAGTGGCAAGACAATGGGGTTGTTGGCAACACAACTTTATTTGGTTTTACTACCTATGGAAAAGTGCAAACCTAAATCAAAACTCCACTTCCTTTTTGACACATATTATCATTTTACTTTGTATGCTCAGCAGTCATAAAGTGAAAACAGACTATGTTCTAACACAGCATAGATTTTGAGTATGAAGTAAGATCTGTATTATCCAAAGGAAAAAATAGATCAGTAAGTACTATTCTAAATGATAGGTAATAATTAGGTTTCTGTATCTGCTGTGGTATCTCAGCTAGCTGTTGGAATGAGCAAGCAATCTCAGTGCCAACTGGCTGCTTTCTGAGGTCAGAACTTCTCTTTGCTCTTTTGGTTTAGATGGGAAAATATTCTGTCTCCTACCTGTGTCTTTCCTGAACTACAGGGACATAACTTGCATAATACAGAATGTTACCAATTTAAAGATGCTTCTGGAGTGGTACTATTAGTTCACATTTTAAGACTTTGGTATCCAGTAGAGTATATCGCTCTATCTGGAATGTCCATAACGTCTAAAAATTAAGACTGATTAAGTGGGGTTTTAAAATATCTTATCTGAGTGTGACATTGGTTCAATATCAATCTGATTGCACAGACTACTACAATTTTGATTTTTATGTAGTTTAGATATTGAGTTGGGAGACTTCAAAACTGTCTCTTCTTTTGCCCAAAGATGGGGGGGGGGGGGGGGGGGGGGGGGCTTTCTGTGTGTATCTTCCTGTTTCTTTTGTGCTCCTTGTTGGGCTGCAGCTGTTGGCTGCCTCCACCTTCAGATGCTGAGCTTTATCCTTATTTTGGTGTTGTGCCCAGAGAACAAATCCTTCCCGTGACTTCTTCCTAGCGCACTAAGTGCTTGAGCAAGGATCTGGGTTCTCCAGTGAATGGTTGCTCAGATTGGTGGGTGCGTTTGGCCCCCTGGGAATGTCCATGTCACTGAGGGAGATCCTGTACCAACCACAGACTAAACTATCAGCTGACCTCAATAAAAGGTCACGGTCAATTTGTGAGTTACATGTGTTTTGGAATTTGCTGCATAACATCTGTGTTCTGTTGTCTGGCAAAAGAATTATTAATTAAAGGAATGGGTGCCACTGGTGTTCAGCCTTGCAAAATTGGTCTATATATGGTTTTTCTTTTGACTGTAATTGTTTTGAAATATATGTACTTGCTGAGAGGTTAATGAAAGGTTTCAATAGTTTTCCTGTTTAATTTGTACAATACAGAAAATAATTGAAGAATATGTCTGTCTTTCCAATCGGCAGCAACAGGTCACACCTTTGGCACAGAGATAATTGGTAAATTTTCTATGTGTCTCACTACTGGAACAGGAAGATGAGTAGATTTTTGTTGCTGAGGTTTGATTCAGTCTATGATGACATGCAGCTGGCTGTAGTGGTCTGGGTCAAATGCTTCCTGAGCTTGTCCACTGCCAGGTTTTTGTAATAAGTCTTTATATCTGTTTTATATTTATCTATTCAACATCTGGGCAGGTCAAAGCATCCGAATCATAGAGTCACAGAATGGTTTGGGTTGGAAGGGACCCTAAAGATCATCTAATTCCAACCCTCTTGCCATGGGCAGGGACACCTTCCATTAGAATGTGAGTGAGGTAAATTAATTTTCTTAGTTCTAGGATATTCTGATGGTATTTTACAGTGGGTTTAAGTTATAAAATATTGTGCTTCTGTCTTTATTTGCAATCCTTAGGAAATTTCTGACTGTCAATAAAATAATTTCAGAACAGAAAAGGCCCTGAGAAAGGTTCCTTCTCAAGAGAAAAAGGGGGCACTACATTGGAAATATCTGGGAGCTGGAAAGAAAATGAAAGCTAACCATGTGCTTTGGCATGAGGCTCTGGAGTTTCATGCCTTGTCTGGAAGTGCTGGATGTGGACAGGCTTTCCTCCAGCCCCTGATAAATGAGAGAAGAGAGCATGGCTTAGGTTCTCCTTAACCCCACATTGCACCAAGACTAGAGCATGAAGAATTTTTGTTAGCATAGATAGTACTACAATAGTAGTGAAATGCTAAAGATGGTTTTAAAATCCAGCTAGTATGTGAAAGGGTTTTAATAGTCACTAATTGCAAAATTTAAAAATACCTGAGACCCATGGACACTGCTACTGTTAAATAAGAAACATGTTTAATGAGATTAAGCAGTGAAAAGTTGTAAATTTGCTCATGTTTTTGTCATCTGCTTTTGCATTTGGCTGTATAATCACAGACTGACTTTACATTAGCTTAGAAATCACTCAATGAATTAATTAAATTATAGAAAAGTATCTTGAAAAGTATCAATGGCAAGTGAGTTTCTTCTGTGATTGTTTTTCAGAGCTTGATCCATAAGGTTTCCCTTTATTTGAGAGGTTTTCATATGAAAGTAAAGTTTTTAAAATTGAACTCAAGATGATCCAGCTGGATACTAGCGGGGGTTAAAATGTGATGATGTGCAGATCATGTTATTAGCTCCAGTTTTTCAGTGTGGCTAAATATCATGGTGTCAAGACAACATCATGGGGAGCAAGTAGGAGAGGATGTGGATTTCAGGTGTTCACTTGAAGAAGTTTCTGGGCTGGTTTGGGAGAGAATAGGTTGTACTAATGTTATAAGCACACACTGAGACTGACCTTAGAATGTAAAGGAGAGAAATTTTCTGTTTTTGTTACTCTGCCTTGCTCTTTTTGAGCAGTGAATGGAAGACAGTGTTTCATGGTGTTTGCTTTTGCAGTGGTTTGTTTCCTCTCCCTGCATGCCCATCTGGAAGCAGAAGAGCCATGGAGAGCAGCTCAGGGCCTGGTTCTCCAGCAGCAGCAGCAGCAGCACACTGATGGGAGCGTCATGTGCGCCCAGCACCGTAACATCGCTGAGCACGTGCTCCTTGTGCTGCTGTTTAATGCTGCTCGAGCTGCTTCTGACAAGGTGATGTACTGGCCCATCAGCACCCTGTATTGGTACATCAGCAGGAGACAGCGTGATCAATAACCATGTTCCCCTGCAGGGCAGTGGTTATAAATACACTGCAGGAGGACGTCACTGCTTAGCCTTCTCTTGCTCTTTCAAAAAGACATTTTCACTTTCCTGTGTTACAGAGAAGGTGCAGGCTCCAACAGTGTTATACTATACATTTAAAAATTCCAAAAACCTGATGTGCTGTCACATGTCTTTGATATGCAGTGCTGTGGTTTTTGCCATTAAAATGTACAGATTTGATAATTAATGAATTTACATTTCTGGCAATTTATATGCTTTGCACTGTTCCTATGTTTTAAAAGTGAAACACTTGGAACTTCCTGATGAAAGTAGATAATTCTGACCTTTGAAGAAAACACAGAAAAGCTTACATCCAATATAGTATTATTTATATTAAATTATATTGTTATATTTGATTTTGGTGTTTTATTTTCTGTTAGGGTTTTATTTCTTCACCTATTGATGTAATGAAGCCATTAGTGAGTTTACATTGGGACAGCAATTAATAAAGATTAGTTGAAATATTAATATATAAAAAAGTTATCTGCCACTTCACAGAAGAAGTCATGATTAAAGAATTAATATGATGACTAGATAGCACTTGTGTTCTTCAAAGTTTTAAGTACTGTGTGAGAAAAATTTAAAAAGTGACAGTTGGTTTCAATAGCTGATGTACCCTTAATATATTTAGAAATCTAAGCAACTAAGCTGATTTCTGCTTTCAGAAGTTGTGCAGAGTCTTTGCATGTTTTGTGTTGCAGGTAGTCTGGACATGCTGTAGCTCAGACTCAAATATGAGAAACTGAGCAGCTGATGCTATTTTGCATAGCAGTTATTTTTAAGCCCTCTTATAACTACACTTGGCAACTTTTCGTTGTCAGATATTTGCCAGTATAATTTACCTTGCTTGCTTTAATAATCCCAGTTAATATATTGTTGCTTGATTGCTCTGCAATGGGGACATACTTCCCTTCTGAATATTATAGAGATTCAGACTAAAGCATATGATCAATAAACATGTAATAAAGTAAACATAGTGAAATGAACCAATAACAGAAGTGAAAACAGAACAAAAAAAAACCCGACCCCAAACCAGAAGCCATCTCTCAAAAACTGAAAAAACCTCAGGTCAGCTTCTTCCCATTTCCTAACTAATCAATGCACACACACAAAGTAGTGTATCCTTTCTATAAAAGGTCTGATTCTGGAAATGGGAGTTCAGGGGTCACTGAGCTGTACTTTTAATGCTATCAAATATTCTGCTGAAGGGAAAATCCCCCAAACCCTCAAAGGTTATTGAAGTAGATTTGCATTCTTTCTGTTAAATTTAATTAGAGATTTAGAATACATTTATTCAAGTTTTACCCATTGACCTTCATGACTGATAAATTTGTAGACAAGCATTCCGTGTAAAAGGTTACTGCTTTTGTTTCTGTTAAGAGTGCTGAACAGAAAGGCGGTTATGTTTACATCATTAGGTTATCTATGGATATATTCTTCAGTGTTGTTTGCCAGCATTTTCCCTGATCCTACAACATTAATAAAAGGCTGTGTAAGCTCACAATATCTAGTTACAGTCTATGTTTACTGTGTGTTACAGATAATTTTTATGCTGCTTCTGCTGTGGCAAAAGTAAAATTGGGATCTTTTTATGCTGCTTCTGCTGTGGCAAAAGTAAAATTGGGATCTTGTCATGCTACTCACTAAAAACTAGGTGCCCTAGGGGCACTGAATTACAAATTGGTGGCGTTCATTCACATTGTTCTATATATCAATTAATTCTAATTTAAGCATAAAACCTGTTAACAAAAACTTGGCATTTAATTAAGAAGTAACAGAAGGCCCAGGTTAAATAGTGGGTCATTGCTAAGTCTGAGCCATAGGATAGTCGATGGTATTGGTGGGGGCTTTTTGGACTTCTTAAATTCCTTTTTGTTCCCAAGGGCCCTTACTCTACTCGTAGAGTTATCAGAGTCCCATGGCAAAAGTAGCTCCCATGGACCACCAGCTGGGGCTCCTCGCAGCCTCCCCTGCTGGCTTATTTCTGATACCTTCTTGGCACCAGAACTGGCTGAAACCACACTGTTCTTGGGACACTCTCCTTGAGTCAAGCTGTTACAACACCTGGTGTCAGCATGGAGAAGAAAAGCAAAAGAAAACAAAAATTGTGAGTGTGGAGAAATGAGAAGGCCATCATTGCACCAAGCATTGTGTCAACTTGCTGCTTTGTTTCTGGTGCACTTGCAGCAGAACAGAAGCTCAATGTGCTTATTGATGTCTCTCAAGTAGTACAAATCCTTATCTTTCTTGTCTGTTGTTTAATTCTTAATAGTTTGTAATAAAATATTCAGCAATCTAGTCCATGGAATAAAACTTAGCTGATCTGTTTTCTCTACCGCAAAAAACTAGCCCAACCCCAAACCTCATCATATGCAGATACTACAGTTGCATAGCTCACTGAATTCTTCAGCAGATTTTCCCATTTGTTTCTTACTGATATGACCAATTGGATTTTAACCCAGTTGGTAGAAAACTATTTGATAAACAAATGTGTTATCTAGGAAAATGAGCATCATTTCATCAAAACTTTTATCAGCGCTTTTATCCAAACTTAATAGGTATAGACCTCTTAATAAAATAGCTGTAAGGCAGGGAAAGAAAGGACTGCTGTGGAGATGTAGTTTGATTAAAATATTTTGGTAAAGAATCCTTAATTATTTTAAAGAAAGCCACAGTGGGGTCTTTTCTCCTGTGCTGATAGGAAACTGGGAAGTTTTCATATTGCATTCAAATGTGTGATGTGAAATGAATTAGTTATTAGCTATATGTCCTTGGGACATGTGCACTATAAATAGCTTTTCCAGGTCTGTGGCTTTATTCTGCTCTGTGCTGTATTCTGAAGTTGAAGACCAGAGAGACCAGAGTAAAATGCCTCTATTCAGTTGCAGTCTGAAGCAGTGCACATAATACAGCTTTGGATTTTGCAGATCAAGGTTTATTTATTTTTACAGTGCGCAAGAAAAAAGAGGGCTCCATTATTCACCAACCCCTAATTTTTCAGAGTCCCAGGAAAAACCAAACACCTGTTGTTTCTATTACATCTGATTGTTGCCAACAACAACAAGAGGGAATCTAGGTTGAATTATTGAGTAAGATCTATAATAGTATCAGTTAGGGTGGAAAAAGACTTAGGGCTCTGAAAAGCCCTTCCTGTGAAGCCAGGTGTCAGCTGTATTGGCTTTTAGTTTTGCCATAGTAGCAAGTAGAAGTGAACTGGGGCCATAAATTAGTTCACAGCTTTCGACTTCAGAAAGCAGTCTTATTATAAACCCAGAAGCCCATGCTCTTTTCTATGCTACCTGAATTCTGGCGTGTTGTTAGTCTAGAGTTTTGTTTTGTAAGAAATAAAGAGAGGCCACTGTCCTTGCTTAAAACTTACCCTACTTTTACATTAACAAACCCAATGGTCTGCCCAGGACAGCTCCTTGCAGTTACCAGAATCTGAGGGTGTCAAAATTGCCATGCGCTTTGCTCCCTACTTTTTCATTCAAAATTCTTAGAAATCCAGGATTATACCCTTTGTATTACTCTTTCACCATTCTAGATGGGAAAGTGAGCACCCTAAAGAAACTCCATCTTCATGTTGATGTTTATAAAAGCCGTAGCTACTTTTTAAATGCCGGAAATAAGAGTCTGAACAAAAGTGCTTCTCATCATGTTTTGAACATTTACATGATTTTTTAGGACTTCGAGGACTGTTTATAGTTGTGTTAGTGTACAGACTACAGCAGTGAAGGATTCTGTGGCATCCTGTGTCACACAGCCAGGTCTGTCCCACAGCAGCTCATGCTGCCCTTCGAGCTGTGAATACCTAGTGCAGAGTCTCACTGTGTACGGGAGCAGCCCAGCAGCCTTGCCTTCTCAGCTGGGCAGCAGTGACCTTCACATGAAGTACTGGGAGAGGAGTTTGTGAGTCACTTGAGCAAGGAGTATAAGAGAGTGCAAGGAGACATCCCCGAAAGATTCTCCTGCTGCCCTGTGGCTTCCAGTATTGCTAAGTCCTCAATAATGTATCATTTTTTAGTTCTCTTTGGTGCACAGTACTAGCTGTCTAAAACTCCAAAAAATGGGAATGCATGTACCACATGGCACGTAGGGGTTTCTAACAAACTGTGACGCAGCTTCTGATTGGAAACACAGGGTCCCAGAGTGTTTCAGTATGTGAGTCATAAGTGCCTTGGCTTAAAGTAACCCAATTCTGGCTTAATTCTGGTTGATGTGGACTCAAACTCTGAATCTGTGGAGCATCCTGAGCTGTAGATGTGTTCAGATTCTTGCAAATTCCTGAGCCTGTGCTGAGCTCTGTGTGGAGATGACTTGTGAGCGTCCACCTTGTTTGGTAATTGCTGTAGAAGAGGGGAAGAAAATGGCAGGAGTCGAGTGGACACTGCCTGTGATGAGGCACCTTGGAAACTGAGAGCCTTTAGTTTCAGGCTTAGGCTAGGGGAGTTTGAAGGCGTTGGTTCTAGTTTTGCCTTCTGCCAGGTGAGAGGCAAAGCTCAGTTGGGACTTTCAACATCCCTGCTGTCAGCTGAGACCCCAGCTTGGGCAGTGATGGACAATCTGCTAACAGGATCTGTGCTACCACCACAGCAGCTCTAACTTTCTCCTGTGTCAAATGTTCCCCCAACCATTCCACACCAATTACACTGTCATTTGTCATGCTCTGTGTCCCTGGCCTCACTGGAGTGTGGCACTTCGTGGCATTAAAATATTTATTTCCATCTTGGTACTTTGAAGTTCAAATTACTACCATGCAGCCAAGCCCAAGAACTGAGTCAGGGAGAGAATAACAAAGGTGAAGGATGGCCTTTGAGTAAGTAGCTGGAGTGTAGGGAGGTGACAAGTGTGCTTAGCTACTCCTCTTGTTACATTATTGAGCAACACACTTGTTCATTTAGTTACTCAATAAAATGGTATAAGGCAAAACACTTCATTATTGTACAGTAGCTGCAAATTTTTTACTGAAGTGAAAAACAGTAAGTACGGGTTTAAAATATATTAAATATTTTCATGTATTATGGTCTGTTTTAACTTCCTTGAGTGATCTCTCATGCTACCTTGGAGGGATATATCATAAATACAATTATTATTATCCTTTATGCCAAAATGACATTGACATTGGTTGCGATTCTCATGAATAGCACAGCTCCATTGAAGGAAAAGGACAGACCTGGTACCTTCTGTTTTAGTTGTCAAGGTTGGCTGAATTCTCAGTTAATTTAAAATCCTGCTTTATGGCCTCTATTACACAGGTTTCTGCACCATCTTTGAAATCTCTCTTCTGGAGTGACAAATGTAACCATAAATGTTGCATTTTGTTGAGGTTTTTCCTGCTTTATTCTATGTCGTTTTGGTTTTGTTCTTTTTAAAGTAACGATCGTGTTGCTTCATAGGCTTTTAGGGAGGTCTTTGTACTTCTTTTTGTTTGTAATGTAGGTCTTTAGAGCTGGATATAAAAACAGAAGATTCAATTTTAAAATGCACGGAGAGTCCTCATTTTCTGTGCCTGGCAAACTTTCCCTTTTATCCCTCAGCCAACTTCTATCCAGTCCACTGGTTCTCCTCCTCTTTGTCATGCTTGCTAACTTTCGCAGATTAATTTTTTATGAGAGGTACTATTAAAATGACTTTGGAGATTCACATAAATTATCTCTGCAGCTTCCACTTGTTCTTTGTTGTTGTGTAGAATTTACTAATATTTCTCCAATGCAGTCTGTATTCTCTAAATCAGTTCTGAGTGTTTTTCTAATTTGCACATTAAGTAATTTCAACTTGATTTTTTAATGAAGTAAAACATTGCGTATCTTATGCAAACTTTAATCCTGGGGGAAGGGAAGCAGAGAAAGTGTGTCAATTTTGCTTTGTCGTTTACACAGCTACCAAGTCTTCATGAAGGAAACTCAGCTGAGCCCTGCCTGCCAGGAGCAGCCCTGGTAGCTCCTGTGTCATTGTCATGCCTCCCTGATGTGCAATTCTTTTTCTTTGTTTCTTCAAAATACAGGGGCAGCAGAAAATGCTGCCCTTCATTCGCAGAGAAATGAGGGTTTGCTGTTTCCCTTCCTTTTGGGTTTGTTCCTGCCAGGAGAACAGACAGAGCTTCCCTTTCCATTTGGTGAGATCTGTCCTTGAGTGTTAGAGTCTGAGCAGGAATTTGTACAGGAGGAAAACTCTGAAATGGTACTGGCAAACATGAAGGATAGTGGGAGTCTTGGAAGGGTGGCTGTAAGCAGCCTGCTCTGTCCTGAAAAATTAACTGGTAAAAGATATAATCCTGTAAAAGATTAACTGGTCTGTGAGATGATTTTTATATTTGGGACAACAATGATGAGTGTTCTTTCCATTTTTAAGGGTTGGTGACAATGATTTAGTTTTATGTATTTATATATTTGTATTGGGCAAAGCCATGCCTACAAACCTAAGGTATGAGTTAGCCATCTAATTTGTTCTCCAAAACAGGACATGTTTTAATATCTAAAGGTCTTTATAAGGTTGGCTGTCCTACATTATTTTCATGTTTATTTCTCTTCTCGTAAAATATGATTTACTTTTTCTTGTTGTGAATGAATCAATTCTGCTTCATTGCAATTTCATTTAAAGGATTAGGTGTTGCATTTAAGAGTGGTGATTTAGGGTCAAATTCACCATATGAGTTTTTATTTTCTAAGAACCTTAAAATTTCCTTGCTGTTCACTTTTGAGCTGCCAAACTGAACACAAACCAAACCTTTGTTACTTTTCTAATGTAGCTTGAAAGCATTGTAGTTGATTTAAGGGGTTTCCAACATTTATGATTGGTAGGTAGTGCATGCATAGGTATGAAGGTTAATTAAATCAAGAGGTGAAGTTTGTAGAACACGGAACGCTTCATTAGGCCCTGTGTGAAGTAACATGTACAATCTGTTCACAATACCCCCAGTGCCATTCACTGAGACAGTGTAATTACAGCTTACACACAGTTTCATTAGTTTGTGTTTCTTCTACTGTGGTTGACATGTATGTTGTCTTCACTAAAACCCTGAAACAGAGGAGGAACTGCTCGCTGGTGGGCATCTGAGCATGCTGACATTCAGCAAATCATTTTTCCTTTGGGTTCTAAAATGTCTTATCCCAGATGTAATTAAGCTTGTAATTCATCAACTGGCACTTTTTTTATTTCTCAGATTCCAGATCTAGCTAAAGACTAGTGAGATGGCTCTTCTTGTATGCTTTTTCTTACATTGTTATTGTTGTGGTTTTTTGCTTTAAACAAGGGGAAACAATAATTATCTTTCCCTACTGCTAGTAAATCGATTTTTGTCTGGGTTGTTTTTAATTTGAGTTCTTTCATTTTTATTTCAGAGCAGGATATTATGCAGTCTTTAATACTCATCTCTCTTTAATGTGCATAGTGTTTAGGCAAGTATAAAATCTAGGTGCCTGTGAAGATGCGGGGGCTTCAGTGACAGTTTAACCATATAGATTCCCAAGAGATTCTTTTAATAACAACTTAAGCTACTGAGCACTGTGAATGCACTTAAAGAGACTGAAGTGTTATCACAAGTCCAGGCAAATTATTCCTTTAGTTGATTCCCCGAGAAGGACAGTTAAAGCTTCAGTCATGATCTCTGAAAGTCAGACTGGATGCATACATAAAAATCTTGGAAATACATGAACATAACTTAATATTACCCTTGAGGTAAGTTCCACAGTCCTATTCAGGTGAGAGAAATTGGGGAAGCGCTTGGAGGCACCGGCATGTAGACAGAAAAGCAATATTAATGAGGGTAATAAGAGACTAGCAATGAGGGATGAATGATGAGCTTTATTGCAAATCTTATCTGTACATAATTTCTTTATATTAAAAAAAAACCTGCATAAATGTTCTTCTGTAAATTTGCTAGACTAATGTAAGAAGAGAATACAGCAGGGACATAGCAGAGGTAATAATAAAACCAACCTTCTGTTGTCCTCTTGTTGTCCTATGAATATGTTTAAATATCTTTAAAACATTTATGTTTAGAACTACTATATTAAGACAATACATGTTACATCCATGCCATGTGGTGTCCCAGCTCTGCCAAGCCATGGCAGCTGCCAGAGTGGTTGTGATCTGTCATCAGTTCTCTGACTGCAGTCTGAAAACACTGAAAAGCTTCGGGCCTGTTCCAGAACTATTTTACCCTTTGTTACCTATTATAACTTTTTGGTATCTAGTAAAGTAAATATTAAAATATTTCACAGAAACTGCCTGTCTAAATTTTCTCATGCTAGGAATTGGTGTTCTGTTTTGTGATGACATCCTAAGTTAGTATCTGTGTTCTTTAGGTTTTTGGTAGATTGTGTGTATCTCCTGAATTAATGAGGTCTAATATTGTATCATACATTTCGTGTAAGACCATTCCACAAGAAAAGTTAGCAATAAAACGTGTATGAAATTGTACATTGACTTAATTAGATCTTAGCAGCATATAAATTACTGCACAGACCTAGGCTGATGCACTTAGAAACCAGTGTCTGCTAAAACCATCCTAAATCATCTGACAAATGTTTCAGGAGTAGCATATTTTGGGGCAGAACTTCCAACCTTTGTGCAGAAAATAAGGAAGTATAGGAAAGCAGATGAGGGAAAAAGGGAACTAAAATGTCATCCGTTTGCACCATGTAAGTCCAGAAATGGATCTCAGTGCTGCTGCAAAGCACAAACAGTGCAGGCACACTGTGGGAAACAAACTAGTGTGCCAGCTTTAGGCATGACGTTTTGTGAATTTATGCATTTAGAGACTGTCAGGACCTTCAGCTTTAGGATGATGCATAGGAGCTTTTAAAATATATGTACTTTTGAATTCGCCGTTGTAAGGAAGGACTGCATTGATCTGAGGCTTTTGTTTGGGTGAGTAGAACATATATCATGACTAGGAGCAGTTAGTTGTGAGTTCTCAAAACAAAAGGCCTCATGTTATTTACTCACTTCAGTGCTACAGGAGTGTCTGATGCCTTATAGGTGATTAAAACGAACATGCCACCAGAATTTTATAACTTACAGAGTGCACAGCAAGGGGTGATAAAAAAAGGCAGATAAATACAGGAAGCATCAGGGTTACAGTGGCAAGAGCTCATGAAAATGCTTTCATATACCCATAAAAGCTTTCACTTATGCCTCACATACGTTTCCTCACTGCATGTTGCCTCTGTGTCTTGCTGGTTATTTGATTTTTGGTTTTGTTAACGTATTCTGCTCATAGATTTTGGTCCTGATACTGTTTCCCTTGAAGTCCCTGGAAGGAACTCCTAGTGATATAAACAGTGTTGGATCAATCTCAGTAAGCAAAGACTGTAGGGATGTGGTAATGAAGAATCTGGCACTTCAGTCTTCTTTTAACAGGAAGTGTTTTGTGAGAATGAATAATGAAGTACCTGTAATTTTTGTTGTGCATGTAGTAAGTGTGATATTATGTACAAAAATAATGCATTCTTCCCCATAACTACACAAATACAAAGTGGAAAGATTTGCTGTTCTTCCTGTGTTACTATCCCATTCTAAGTGGGTATCACTGTCCAGAAAAATGTTTACTTTTCCACAGTGTTGAGAGTATTGTTGTGAAGATATGGAATTGTTTTGGTTTTGTGTGTGGTTTTTAAAATTTTTCTTGATATACCTTTCTCTTTTATATGCCCACCAGTTAGTAAAATTTTGTCATGTTATTTTCAGTTATTGTCATTATTGTCATAATTATTTTGTGGATAAGTACATGAGTGTGTATATATCACTTGAGTCCTATTGATCTCCTTGTTTCAGTGATACTTCATAGTAAATTCCTAAATGCTTAGTGAAGAACACAGTTATTATTAGCCTTATGCGTGTTTTTTTAATCTAGTGAGGTTTTCCTTACCCCTGCATCATAAGAAAGTTTCCGGTCCATGTTTCAAATTGTTGCTTTATCATATCTGTGTCTCCAGTTTTATGCCTCTTGCTTGTGTCCCATCTATCTACTTTTATTCTTCTTCTGTTTCTGCCATATTTTTCAGTAATGTTATCATTTCTTCTGAGTTTACAATAATGTTTCTTCACTCTAAAGAGATCCCATCATCTTGATAGGAACTTTTCTTAAAAGCTAAAAATCCTTCAGACTAATGTGCTAGCCTTGCCAGAACACATTCTCAGAACACAGGGCAAACAGGATCTGGGTACATTGCAGGCTGTAAAATGTGGAGAGAGGAGCTGCCTTTGACATCAGTGTCTGAGCGGCAAATGGCAGAGTTGGCCTTGTAACATGTACTTGTGTTTTAATCTGTACGTGAAGCAGAGACACAGATGTGAAAGTGGAACTATTTGCCTTTTTACAGAAATGCCATTATTTCCTGTTAAGTGTATTTAAGGGAGATCTTTCTTAACTATTCAAGACAGCTGCAGAAATATGACTTCTCTTTAAAATAATTTTAAACCCCATTTGTTTCTGTCTTTTTGTCCCTGTGCAGAGATCCTTCAAAAATATATCACTGCTGTTTTAATTGATGGTATATGCCTAAGAAGCACCAAACAATACGAAAACATTCAGTGTATCAAAGAGAAACAGATGTGTTATAGAATGTAATGAAATTTATTCACCTTTTTATGTGAGTGCTGCACGTGCTTGATGGGTGTAACCATTTATTAAACAGCTTGCCCATGTGTTGCCAAGCAGTGGATTAAATTCTAGTAAGTCTGTTCAAGTGTCTCTATGCTCATGAATATGACATTTAGTCTATTTACACCTTTCCAACTGAGTTAAAATGTCAAAAAGATGTATTTTTGTATTTAAGTACCTCAATTCTTTTTGACATTATTTTCTGTAGCTTGTTTCATATGCATATCTTTCTTTTATATTATCATCATGATGGTATTAATTTGGATGTGCAAATTAGCTCTTCATGATGTTGTCATGTCAGCATCTGGATTCAAGATGTGCTGTTTCATAAGCATCGCATCCTATTGCGTTTCATCAGAGTCCCCCTTTTCTAATCTAATTATTCATAAGGAACCTTGGGGATTGTGCTAATGGGCATCTGAAGCTATAAAGAGTAATGAAAGTGGTTGTGTTACTGCTATGCAATTAAGTGTATACAGAATACCATTCATATAATTAAATTCAGATTTTTTTGCCACTCTTTTTCTCCTTTATAGTACATCAATTATTTCTCTGAAGTTAAAATAATACCAGTGGAGTTTAAGAGCTTTTTATGAGAATTTTAGCATTTGTAGTGACAAAAGTTGGTTTTTGGCTTCTATAATTAAAAGCTTCAGCAAATAAGGAGACAGTTTCATGATTTTTTAATGGTTTTTTTTCATGTTTTATGTGAAAAGGTAGAGGATGTTTGTGATTGAAGCAGAATTTGAACTGCTGGGAAAGCAAGGTGGGTGTATGGGGATATGTGTGTGCTGTGTGTTTCCCATTTTATATTCTGTCCATTGGTTTGATTGGGTACAATAGGCATTACGCTGCTGCTGCTGGTAATGTGTATCAGCAGTCATTGCAGTTTGTACGTTCAGCCTGACCTTTGGTCTGGGTTCAGTTTTCTGTCTCTGTTCATTTGGATTAAGTGTTTTGATGAATGAAGATAAAGTATTTAGATCAACTAGTCAATATGTTTTCTGCTGATAATTCCATATTAATAAGTGCTGATGGTTAGTACCTTTAAGGTCTGCTGACAATCTGATTGAAATCAATGGCAGTTTTGCCTCATTTAGTTCAATGGGAGCAAGAACGAGTCTTTAACCAGCAGAAAATGATAAACACCAGTCTCTGTTCATGTGTCATTCACTATGAATAAGAGTTTTTATGGTGCTGTCAGGCTGAAAAAAATTCTTTTCTTTTTTGATAACAAAGCTGCATTTAGCTGAAGTAATCCCTAGGTAGCCTGTTAGAGGTGTTCCAGCTTTGTTATTCCCAAACAATAGGGAATGTGGCCTCTTGCTGATTCTACTTAAGTAAGTAGTTGCTGCTGCTCAAAATAGCTTGAGACTGCTGTGCAGCTGAAATTCTGCGACAGACATCCTGCATTAACCTAGTTATCTTAAATTTTCATGTGAAATTCAGACTTTATTTTAATCCTGCGGAGCACATGATATTAAATAGGTTGTGCAGTTCCTTTTTCCAGAACACCAGTGACAGCCATGATGTTCCATGTCAATGAAGAGGCCCGGCATTGTGAGAGCATCCTCCATCCTCTTATCTTTGATTATGCACAGCTGATTGGTATCTCATCCTGTTCTGAGCTGCCTTAACCATAAAAATCTCACTAGCATTTCAAAATTGCTCATTTGCCAAGTAACCTACTACAAAACGGAGAGGTAGCTCATAAAACAACTCTTCCAGGGTATCCTCTTAGTTTCTCCCTAGGTACCCACCAGGAGAAATGAGCTGTGAAGTTTGAATGAGAGTTTAATAGGTCCAGGTCGTGTCTGACCAAATGACACTGTGGCTGAGGGGGACTGACAGCTTCTCTCTAATCATTCTGTAAAAGCAAAAGGAAAAAGGAAAGAGGGGTAAAAGAGCACAGAAGCCTGGTCTCCCGGCTAGATTTTCAGATTGCTTGGGGCTTTAAAGGTCAAATGCAACACCTTAGGTTAGTACCTCCTTAATTACCAGGAGACAACCTTTAGAGCGCAGGAATGGCATGCTCTTGGCATTACTCAGCAACTGTCTGTACTCTCCATTAGTTCATGCTTTAAAATATTCTTGAAGTAAGGCTGTATATATTTGTAGATCATTAATCTGTCCTTACAAAGACAAATATGTTTTGCCTCCAAGAGAATATTCATCTTACTTTTCCTGTACAAAATGCTCATGGTGCTTGGTCATCAGTGATCTGCGAAGTCAGGTTAATTCTGCCAGATTTTCTACCATGATTAAAGATTCTGATGGAATGGCTGGTAAATTTTCTGGCCATTTTATGCAGTTGGTCATTACTCTTGAATAAAATTCAGCGTTACTTTCACATACCTTCTGAGCATATTCTCTGAGATAAATGACATCTCTGAAAATCAGTAAATGAGAAAAGAAAACCTTCAGTCCAGTCAAACAACCTTTTTTATTTGTTTTGGGAATTTTTTTCCATTTTATTTTACTGTGGTAAATTTTACATTTTTTTATGTCTGTCTGGTAATTTGTGGTTTTCCACATTATTTTGGCTTCCTGTGATTATATGGTAAAATCCTTAATTCTCAGTTCTAATGTATTAAATAGGGATCATCAGAAATAGCGTTTTCACTGGGTATTGGCTGCTTCCTACTTCCCCTATTACTTTTGCATATTTGTGTTTTTCTATGTAAATATGAAAACAATTGTTTAGAACAGTAAAAAATCTGATTTTGTGTTCCTGTCCAGTGTGTATGTATCTGTAGTCATCCGAGTAATTTTGATCAATGGACTGCATTTCTGGATGTTTGCCTAAAAACTTTAATAATGAAAGCCTGTCCTTGAATCTGACATGTGGTTAGTCATTGCTTGTCAGGCTTGACTTCAAATAATATTTTGTTCTAGCACTTTATATAAAAATTATTATCTTAAGGATCCTTAAGTTTAATTTTGTGCAAATCAGATGGGGGGGGGGGGGGCTGCCTGTTTTTCATTGTCAAATCAAATTCTGTCTCTCTTTTTTAAAGCCAATTTCCACATACAAGTTCAAATCCCTTAGATAAAGAATATGCTCATTTACAAAGATTATAATTGATTTTTTGGCCCTGTTTTTAATACTTTGCACTGTAAATGACATCCCAGTGGAGAATAATCTTCATACAGATGTTTGAAAGCTCCTTCCTGCCGAGTATGGTAATTGAAGTCTATAAAGTGTCATCAGCCTGCACATTGTTTCTAATTAGTACAAGGCAGTTTCTCTTAGCTTCGTATAGTTTTGCTGGCCTCTTTCCTCCATTATTTTACCAGCTGGCTAGTAAATCTTTTCAGTTACTAAGAAAAAAAAAATCCAGATTTGGAAATTTTTCTATGAGCTTCATAGTGTCCTGCTTACCTTTACCAGAGAAATACAGATTCTTGTATGGTTTGATTCTGACTTTCTGAACATATCAGTGTGCTTTTAGCTCCAGCTAGCCAGTTAGTACTCTGACATCTTTTGAAAGACTCTTTATCTCACATCATCAGGAGAAACATTAGTACAACAATAAATTTCTTTTCTCATAATAGGGCCTTTATGGTAATGATTCTCATTCTGAGAAAGGAATATTTTCGTGACTGCTTGATGGTTGGATGTTTATTGCAGACAGTTTCCCAGGGTATACAATCAGCAGTGCAATGGAAGTAGGCAGATAAAAGGGTCTCTTCTATTGTAAGGACCTCAAAATTATGTGCAAAATTACTGGAAAAAGAAGCTTTGCTGCCTGTTTCAGCCTCCCTGTGTGAGTGTACTAGGGCACAGGTGGGGTTCTGCAGTCCTTTTAGGGAGTGTTGGATTGTGCCTTTAAAACTCTGGTAGGTGCTTCCCTCTGGTAGGTTAATTTAACCTAAAGTAGTGTCCCTGTGTTTCCTCATGTCTTTCTGCAAGGATTTTTTGCCTTAAGTAATCCGGGAGTTCATAGGACTTAAGAAGAGAGACAGATGTATAGAATTTTCAGGCCTTGACTGGTTTCTTCAGGCCTCCATTCTAAGCGTGGAAGAATGAAATAAGATCTAGTTCTCGTCATAAAACTCTGAGACAGGACCCATGATGCTTTTATTTTGTTTTTTAAGGTAAAATTTGTATTTCTCCTTTGCGTGCAGTGAAGACCTTTTCTGAATATTCAGAATTTGGCATGATGCATTATTTAAACAATTTGCTGTTGATTCCAAATAAAGTTCACTCTAATAATGTAAGTCCACATTTTGATTAAAGATTGAAGAAGTTCAAGAGCACTCTCATGAACAGCTAACAGACAATCATTTGTTGTATATTCTAAGGCATCAGACTAAGATTTAGGAGGTTGACTTGATCCTCTCTGAATGACAGCATCCTGAGGAAATAATTTTCTTTCTTCCATCTTTGACTTTTATCTGTGAAGCAAAATGATAATGTGATACATCTCTATCTTCATGTCTAGGTTCTTTTTAGTGTTTGGGGGAAAAAAGTGCTTGTCAGCTGTGATCTGGAGAAGACCACAGTGAAATAATTAGAATACAATACTTAAGTTGGAAGGGATCCGCAATGACCACGTAGTCCAACTGCCTGACTGATTCGGGGCTAACCAAAAGTTAGAGACTGTTAAGGACATTGCCTCTTAAACGCTGACAGGCTTGGGGCACCTACGGCCTCTCTGGGAAACCTGTTCTGATATTTGACCACCCTCTCAGTAAAGAAATGTTCCCTACCGTCCAGTCTGAACCTGCCCTGATGCAGCTTTGATCCATTTCCACATGTCCTGTCACAGGATACCAGGGAGAAGAGATCAGCACTTCTCTCTCCACTTCTCTCCTCAGGAAGCTGCAGAGGGCATCGAGGTCACCCCTCAGCCTCCTTTTCTTCAAATGAGACAAGTCCAGGGTCCTCAGGCACTCCTCACAAGACATTACTTCTAGCCCTTTCAACAACTTTGTTGCTGTCCTCTGGATGCTTTCAGAGACCTGAACATGTTTCTTAAATTGTGGGGCCCATACAGCACGTAGCCCTCCAGATGAGGCCACCCCAGCACCGAGCACAGCAGGACAGTGACCTGTTTTGCCGGCTGGTCGTGCTGTGTTTGATGCACACCAGGATGGGGTTTGCCCGCAGGGCTGCCAGGGCTCATGGCTGGCTCTCAGGGAGCTGCTGTCAGCCAGCACCCCCAAACCCTTCCTGCAGGGCTGCCCTCCAGCTGCTCCCCTCCCCGTTGGTACTTGTGCCTGGCATTATTCGGTCCTTCTTGCAGAATCTGACATGTTGACTTTAGAAATTCCATCCCATTCATCATAGCACAGTGCTCCAGTCTATCTAGATCCCTCTTCAAGGCCGGTTACAGAAATCCTTACTGGTTGTGGTGGAAAGTGTACTTAGTACCTGCAATCTACTCAATATGGTACTGCTTTACAGGGGACCCTCCAGTTAGTGCAGAGCATGTGTAGAGGCAAACCTCTTTTCTCCAAAGAATTGGTTGCTAATTATGCAAGTGCATAGGAGGCTATTAAACTAAAAACACCAGGTATTTGATATGAGGTGGTATTCCTAAGAAAGTACACTGATGTGTTGCTTTCTGAAGTGAAAAGAGGGTTTTTTGTTACTTTGCTGATAAATATTGCATCACTAAGGGATAGCAACGTAAAATAAAAACCTTGTTGTAGAGAGCCAGCTTCTTCCAGGATTAGGAAGTGGTGCCAGGATCTGCATCAGTCCCCTTTACTGCAGTGTGAGTCCTGATGGCAGCTGCACACTGGTGCAGGCATGGGGAAGACGATGTCTCTTTCCGCTCAACCAATCTTTGGCAAATTTTCCAGTATCTACTCTGTGGTTTTAACTTGGGTAATAATACTTTTCCCTTATCACGGTCCTTTGAACAACTAACCAGTGAGTTTCTCCTCTGTTTTGCCTTGGAGAAACCTGTCAACACTTTTTCTCTTCATTCAGTATTTAATGGGTCTGTCAACATTGCTTAATGGAGGATGGTGAAAAGGTATGTTTTGTTGTTAGCTCTGAACACGCAGTGAGTCCTGACAGCAGCGTTGTCTCAGGCACAGCATTGTGCTGTTGTTACATTGGCTCTGATGCCGGTCCAGTCAGTTCAAGCTCAGATATTCCTCTGCAGTGTTCCTCTGCAATGCATAAACACACCCTCATGCAAACAAAAATTCAGAGGCATCTCAACTACATATCCATAATTTATAATTATAGTGGGATTAAAATAGACTTGAGGCTTCAGTTGGCCTCATGTCTCAGAACTGCTGTACTGCAGCAGAGGTTGCTCTGCTTTGAGAGCACAGCAATAATTACTGTGGACGGCGTTTTAACAAACAGCGATGATTGCGAGGCACAGCTTCAAGGATATCGGGAGGGTTGGATGCCTTGCACTTCTGTCAAGGGCTTAGGTGTCTAAATGTTATCTATGTGGGCTGCAAATGAGCAGCTCTCAAGCCGTATGGCTTTAGGAGGCATGGCCTTGGGGAAGGTGCCTGCAGATTTGTCAGCCACCACCATTTGCTTTGAAGACCCCCTGATTTGGGGAGCCTCCTAAGGAAATTCCTCTAGGTCTGTCTTTGTACAGGAGACAGAAATCTGATTAGTGATGTTTATTTTTCCAGGTGATTTTGGTTTTGACTTTTCAGTTTTAGCAATAGGGTAAAAAAAAAATTACATTTTGCATTTAACCTTTGATTAAGAAGGACTGATTTTGCTCAATATTAAAACACAGGTTTGAAGCTTTGAAGTCTGTGTTCCATAGCTGTAAACACAGTGGGAATGGTCTGATTTCCCACCTGCAATATTGCATAATTAGCCTGGAAAGAGCTTTTAGGGCTGTTTTACATAATAACTGGATTCCCTGCATGCTGCTGCATTCAGAAGTAAAAAAACCCAAAAAACCAGAAACTGCCTGACCAGCAAGTGGTTCCTGTTTTAGATGTTGTCCATAGCATTTGTAATATATGCTGCTCTAGTCCTGTTATGTAATTGATGTCCGTTGGGAGTCTCCCAAAACAGGAACGTTTATTTCCTGAGGCTGTTAACAGTGTTTGAAGTTTCTTTATCAGACACAGACTGGGGAAAGGTGCATTGATTTTTAATGTCTTCTGCTCTTTAAGTAGTTTTTTTAATGAGTAATTAAAGAAATACAATGCATTTAAACTTGAGGGCAAATTTAACATTGGGTTTTTCACACTCCAGCTATCTAGAATTCAATGTTGCAGGGCCAAGAGTTCGTCTATTTCCTGATATAAGAGGGTGATTTAGCATGCTCTTAATTTTAAGCACGTGAGTAATCCCATCTTTCCTCACATTTATTCAGTTGGATACATACATGTGTGTGTATTTATATATATATATATAGGTAAAAACTAAAGACTTTGGCCTTTTATGAACTGAATCTTATGAAATGAGCTTTTAGACCAATGTAAAGTTGTGTAAGCCTTTATCATTTTCACACACATATCGAACATTAAAGCAGTAGAGGGATAGTAAAGCTGATACAGTTATCCTGTTCATTTTAGACAAGTTTGGAAGAAGTCTTTGGTGTTCCATCAGTAACAACAACCCATATTAACACCGAAAAATCTGGATTTCATCTTCTTGGGATCATTATGTACACTTGCTGAAGAGACCTTGATGCAAACAAGATCCTGCAAATGCAGGATCTTTGAACTTGGCTTTAGTTTTCACACTTAAACCTGACACACTACCTGAATAATTCTGAGATCACAAACACTGATTTCACGGGATGCTTAGAACAGAGCTAATATATTATGATGTGCATGATCTTTATCAAAGAAGTATTAGGCATTCCCTGAAGTCCCAGAGTTATGTGATCTTGTGACAGACCCAGAGGCAAATTCAGAGTTGTCAGCTGAATTGCCTTTGGAGCCTGCCAAGCTAACAGATGCTAATGTTAGATGAGTATCTACATGGCTTGGCATGGAGCTCCCATGACAGGCAGCAAGCCCTGTGTGTGACCTTAGCTTGCTGGTCCACTGCTGGGAATCACAGAGGAGGTGCCTAGTGATGTGTAAGTTAGAGCTGTATGTTGCTCACAGTATTTGAATATAGTTTATTTGGATCCTGTAGTCCAAGTTTCTGATGAGAAGATTTAAACAGTACCATCCACCCTCTTGGGTTACAACTGAGAAAAGTAAACACAGTTTGTTTTCCTTGTGCTAGTTCTACAGGCTCCAGAGCCCTTTGTATGCTGGGAAACCCCAGCCTCTGCCAGTTGCAGTAGGAAACCCTAATATAATCTGGCATAGCAGAGTGTGAATGTTCCTGTGTGTGTGCCACACTGATTCCTGTGAGCTGCACTCACTGAGTACATCTGCCTGGGCAAAGGGGATGTTTGGGAGTGCTGGGACCAGCTGGCATGGAGAGGCCTATGCCCATGATGGTGACATTTTGCAGCTTCCAAACCATGGTGGCCATGTGTATGCTGCCTGTTGAGGAGTGGCCCTGCATTGTAGCCTCTGAGCCGTGCCAGAGTGGTGTTTGGGAGAGAGCAATTTGTTACAGCCAAAAGCTTCTCAAGGTCCTCTCTTTGTCAGTTTAACAGTGTGAATCAAAACCCAGGAATATCCTGGAGCTCTTCATTTGCTAGAGCAGATAGGGCTGTTGTGTCTCTGCCTGCCTTGTCACCACTCTGTGCTTAAAGACTCTGGCTCTAGTCCAGCTTCTAGCTCCAGCCCTTCATGATTTTTAAGATGATATCCCCCTCACTTCACCCAAAAGCATGCTCATGGGCCTTTTTCTCCCTGGGTGCTGCTGTTGTGAAGCTTTGTTTGTTGGGACTCCATCAGTATGTTCATTTAGCAACATGCATACTCATTTGAGCTGAATATAGGAACATTTAAGTCTCTAGACAAGTGATTAAGAGCTTTATTAAGTAGAAATGTTTTGCTAAGCCACAGCATGGATTATCTGTCCCTTAGTATGTGTATAATCAAAACTGCTTCTCTGATCTTGGATAAAAACTCTGGAGGATCTGTTTCATTTTTTTCCTTTGTGTAAAATGGGAATGCTGACATTTCTTTGCTGACTTCCTTGGGTTGCTGTGGAGTTTAATGCCCGGAAAGTGCTTTGAACATGAGAACTGCTGTGACAGAATTACTGAGAGCTTTGCTTCTGGAATTTAATTGCTCAGTTAAGGGGGGGGGGGGGGTTCAGAACCAGCTGGCAGNGGGGGGGGAGTTCAGAACCAGCTGGCAGTGAAATTCTATTGAAGTTTGTATGTAATATATGGAAATAACATTCATATTGAATCTGGTTATTGAGGATTGTATTTAAAATTTTGGATGATTTTTCATTAGTCTTTGATATATTTCAAATTAATGATTTTTCTTTAAAATTCTAAATAGGGATGGGATTTTTTTTGTCTTTGTTTTATAATAGACTTTTAACAAAACTTGATGTTTTCTTATTATAGATCATTGCAATTACTATGCACAAGCATAATCGCTTTTGACAATAAAAGTAAAATTAGTGTATATTGATAATTTGTGCGCTTTCCATATTTGGCTTATATTTGCTTCAAAATGAAGGGCGAGGTTCAAGGTCTTTCTGTGCTCTCAATAAAGCCCGGTTGCCTAGCATTTTTAACACTTGGCAGCACCATTCCTAATCTCTCTGTAGCTGGCAGCCAGGCTGTGCTGCTCCTCGGTGGGAAGTAACATGGAGCTGAGCAGCAGCTCCCAGCTCAGGCAGGCTTCCTTCTGTGGGTACCAGTTTTAACCCCTCTCTGGAAAATGTAAATGCATGATATGATGCCCATGGCAATTTTTCCTCTTTTGTCCTTCAGCATGGGTTTGTAAGAGGAGTGGACTGGCACATTTTCTACATGTCCTCATGTTTATCAAGTGGAGTGTTTCAAGCCTGTTACTGAGTCCTTAGCTTAGATGAGAGTCTCATCTGTCAGCAAAGAAAGAAAGAAAGATCTGGCTGCATTTTTTGTTTTTCCCTTTTTTTTTTTTTAACCCCCCCCAGAAATCTCAGAAGGGTAAATTGCTAGCATGTGTTGCACAGTGTAAGCTGTGAAGATGATTTAAGGGAATGTGAAATTTAGAAGCTCTCTGTGCATATCTTTATGCTAAAATAGATACTGATCTGCAGTGTTTTCTTAGTTTTAAGCATTGCTTGTAAGAATAGATACAAGCAGTATTACCAAATGGCTTAGATTTACTGAGAGTGAAAGGTTTTCTAGCCTTTTTTTTTTTTTCAGCTTGTTCAGGCTGTAGAGGATGGAGGGATCATTGTTTTCCAGGCTTCCCCTGTTTGGCCATCCCCAGTGGCTGAGGTTCCTGCTGGAAGCAGGGCTGGAGCAGCCCCTGCATTGCCAGTTAGTGCTTGGGGGGGGCTCCAGTCTCACAGCACGGAGAGGCTGCTCAGGAACTGCAGGGGGTGCAGTGCCGCTATTGGGGAGCCCTAAATTGGGATTAAAAGGAATCGTAGGAAGCTTTTTATCTGTCCACTGAGTGTTTCCGAATAAGAAGGCACAAAGGGTGCACTTGGTGACTTCAGCAAGGATAATATTAATAATGTTAATTAGCCATTCTGGTTTTGCAACCTCGCTGATCTAAGCAGGTCACCTTGAACGTGAAGACACTGAAGTGCATGTAAACTGTAGCCAAATTTTTGAGAACTGTGCCCTAATTTTCAGCTACACTACATTTGACAAATGTTCCTTGACCTTATTTACTACTTAAGTGGTGGGAAACTTTGCATTTACCTCAGTGGGCAGAAGGTCAAGTCTCTTGGGGCTCTTTTCCTGGAGGCCCAGTATTCTGCGGGTGGGAGATGGGTGCCAAAACCTCTGAAATCAGGACTTTGAACTTTTAAATGTGGCTATGTGGGAGGGTCAGTTTATAAAACACTGAATCTCGGTGACTTGCATTCAGTATAAAGTGTTGTTTTCAGCACAGAACACTGAACCCAGATAATCTATTTTACATATTTGTCATGTAAGCAGTTCTTTTCCCTGTTGACTGTGCTCTAATAGTTGATTTTTCTAATTTGAGAAATACAGCTAGAAATTAGCATGTGATTGAAAAGCTGTTGAAAAACTTTTATAGGCTTTTAAAATTAACACATACAAAAATAGTGGAGGAAAAACCCAACTCTGTTAAATCTCCAGGCTAGAAAGAATAAATCACATTGGGCATAAGTACTCATAGACAGGATAAAAACTTTGGGTTTGGTTTTTTTTAAGATTCTGTTTCAAGTAGATTTTCTCTTTGAGTGAGCATTGAACATATGTTCAGATGTTCTGCATGGGAAGGTGTTTTCTTTTGTCCCTGAGGATAGGGATGCATTGACTTGTGAAACTGAGCAGTCTCATGCTGGTCTCATGGTCACCTAGGCCTGATCCAGGCCACTGAGGTTTGCATGTGTAGCATTTATAAAATCCAAAAGCTGGAAATTAAACATGAAGAAAAGGGAAAGATTTGCTCAGTGCTTGCCAGGATTTGAAGTAAGAAAAATTGGTTGCTTCCATTCTTTGGGGTTTTTTTAACTTTTATTTACTAAGATCCCTAGCTGAAGTGGTCATGTTTCAAGGAGCCTTTCAAGACCTGTTCAACATTTGACTGTGTGGTTTTGGATTTCATGTCAGGAAGAGGCTGTAGTCAGGAAGAAAGGGATATTTAGCCTGATAAACCTTGTTCTTGGATGACAAGATTAAATGGGGCTGTTTGGTTTTTGCCCTTGATATATTTGCCTGTGTTAGCAAAGAAGATAGGCAAGGTGCCAGTTAACCAAATAACCACACGAAGTGTAGAGGACACCCATCTCTGGATTTCATTCTAATTGTTTTGTGATCCCTGAAGCTTTTACACTGTTAGCAGGATCTTTGTTCAAAGTTTGCCTTGGCCAAAATCAGCTTCCTGTTGTGTTTTGCATTGTCCCTACATTTAACATGGAGCAAACACTTGCCATTTTCAGCACAAACTCATCAGACTTTAAAGCCGTAAAAAATGAGAGAAAAACCAAAATGAAAGATTTGCCAGGAAGACAAATAATCCTAGGGGTGAGGGGGGCAGATAGATCCTTCCTTTCAAACTACTTATTTTCTGTTGCAGCATTTCCTTGTACTCTTTCATGCTTTCTTATGCTCTCGTGTGTGCATGTAGTTTCTCAGGTGTGCTCTTCTGGACCCTTCCTCATGCTCTTTTTAACATCTGCATGCTCTCTCCTTCTCTTGCCAACTCATGCATTCTTGTGCTCTCTGTTTGTCTCATTTGTCCTTCTCATCTGGCCACCCAGCTTGTGCTCATAATCTGTGTTTTGGTGCCTTGGAGAGGTGATTAGGCAGTTTGGGTGTAGGTGAATGAATGTGTATCTGGGTACAGAACATGTACAGTGGTAGTGCTGGGTTGATGGTTAGACTTGGTGATCTTAAAGGTCTCTTCCAGCCTTGTTGACTGTGATTCTGTGATTTTGTGACTTGTCTGCCCAAGAGTGGAGTTGCTTTCTGTTGTGTTGGTTATCAGTGTTAAGTATCTGACCCAGCCAAGGTGGATGGTGTGATGTGGGAGAGTTTGCACTGTGTTTATTTGAAGTTTGAGGATGCTTTCTGATGTCCTGGATCCAAGATGGTGAGTAACACTGCTGTGGCCCAAAGTGAATGCCCTTTACAGAGACTGCTACTTCAAGCAGAAAATTTTTCCGTTGTCAGGGATATCTCTGCCAGCTATTTCAGAAAAGAAGGACTCATCTGACCTTCATACTTTGGAGGTTTTGCATACTTTATTTTCTAGCTGCCTGAGGAAACCTTTGAAACTTCAGCTTTAAAAAAGGTAGCAGGCTTTTTCTTTCCATTTATTTTTTCCTTTCCCTACTTTCTTTTCTTTCTTAGTCTAGACTAAATTCTGACAGCACAGCTCTTTGTATTGGCCTTCCCTTCATTCAAGATACTGTAGTGCTGCTCCTCTTTTATTTGCCATTTGTTCTTTTGTTTTCTGGTTCTCTTTGTTGCAAGCTTCTTTGTTATTTCTTCCAGATTATGCTCCTCAGGGACTTCTCTATCAGTATGACTGAACATTGCTTGCAGCCATGCCATATTGTGCTGTGATCTTATTGGATTTCACAAAGCAAGGTTATGCCAGGTCAGAACTTGGTTGAAATAACATCAACTACAAGGTTGCCTGCTGGCCACTGGGAACACACACAACAAAAACCTGACCCAGGTGCTGACTCAGGCAGCTCTGGCTGGCGGTGTTGCCATGCTGACTGCGGTGGGTGTGATATTCATGGGAAGTTCTGACCTGTTCTGCCTGGTAGGATTTCACAGCTTTTTTTAGCAAAGGATACTGTTGTTAATTCCAGTGTTCTGGCCCATTCCAAATCCTTTAATTCTCTATCAGGATTACACTGGAATTCAGTTGAAGATTATATTCTCTGGTCTTCTTTTCCCTGTACTGTTGCATGATGTTTGCCCTCGAAACTTGCTATGCTGTTCAAAAAGCTGCATGTCTGTGCTGGATGAAATAATTACAAAAATTTTCTTTGCTTTTCTGATCTTCTGAAGCAAAACAAAATATACCAGAGTCTTCAGATGAAAGGTTCCAGAAAGGTAGAAACTTTCAGTAAAAATAACACATGAAAATTACAGTTGAGCTTTTCCTAGAGTTGCTTGAAGTTTCTGACCAAAAGACTGTATGAAGATGTGTAAGTATGTTCCGAATTAGCTTCACTGAGTGCATATTAGGGGGAAAATCACATGCTATTATTCTTGAGTGCCCCAAAATGTTGCAAAGATTGATTATATACATATGGCTTTTCTAATTTATTGTAAAGGTATTTGGAACTGTTTGTGTTCTGCATGGTTTTCAATAGTTTATTCCTTTAAATAAAGCTGTAGGAGGCTAGAAGGTGAACATACAAAAGTATATAATTGTGTGAGATAAGGGCCAAAATTAACTTGGGCTACATGCACCAAGGTTTGTTTCATCCCTGCACTCAGCCTGAGGGAGGGCTGCTGGAGGGTTTGTTTGCCTGCATCCATGCTGGAACAACACTCATGAGGTTGTGGAAAGAACAGTACAATCAGCTTGATTTATCTTGATGTGCCCAGATGTACAGGGATGGACTTAGACCTATCACAAAAGCTGAATATATCTAGCTAGGCAGCAGCCATTAACAGCATAGCCATTAAGAACATTTAAGGAGTGTAAATTGTGAAGCTGCAGAGGAATTAGTGAGGTATGAAAGGGCAGGGGTGACTAGGAATCAGTGAATGAAATACTTCAGGCTGGATCAGGATAAACTTCTTGTCAGTTTAAGCTGTAAAGCAGTGTGATATTTTTCTGTGTAGAGTAATGTGGTATCTTTCTGCGAATATGTAAAATAAGTCTGGAGATTCAAGTCTGTATTGTGTTGTACATACTGGAACAATTTGCTGTGGCTGGATGTGGACCAAATAATCAGGTGTTTATGCCCCTGGAGTATTTTCATCTTTTGAAAGTTTTGGGTTTGCTTTCCTCAGTCGGCATCTGTATATTGAGGGGAAATATTGAATATTTTGACTTTTAAATTCAAATTTATATACATTTCTGCATAGAAAAAATGCAAAATTTAAAATTGGAGTAGGAAGATTAATGTTGGATAGAAGATGGGATTTACAGTTTGATTGTAAGCGTTTGGCATTGAGGTTACCCATAATTATTCTTAATAGGTGAATTATCTCTGTCTCTGATAATCCTAATCATCAGTGCAAAGCTTGGCACTGCCAGCAGAGATATGGAAGGTGTAGTGTAGGAGAAGGCTAGAAGGAGTCTTTCATCTCCGCCATCCCTTGCCAAGGGCTTACTGTACATGCAAATTCATCAGCTTTTCCATTCTGGTGCATTTATATATCCTGGAGAGGGTGAAATCTGGGAATTAATTGCTCTGTGTGCTCAGGGGGCTGCCCTGCAGTGGGAGAATCTGTAGGATTGGGACAGTAGTGGCTGATGTTGCTGCAGCATTAATAAATACATGGGGGCATGTCCTGCAGAGGAGTATGAAGAGCTTTGTTGATTAATTCTGTCCTTACCTCCTCTGTTTTAGGAAGAGCCACCCTGGCTAATCCTTTGTAAGAAAATAGCATGACTGATGTTCATGTGCTGAGCAGATATGCTGGATACGTTTCGGGGGGGAGGGGGGGATGGTGGTGTGTACGCAGGGGACAGATAGCTGTTGTTTTCAGCTGTTAGTTACAGGATCAATAAAACTGATTTTCCAATTCAAGGATAATTTTTTACCAACAAGCTACATAGCCTCTAAGGTCATAATATTGGATCTGCTCTTTTTCAGAACAAGTTAATTTAAAAATGATAGGTAGTTTCCAGCTCAGGATTAGTTTTTCTAATAGAAAGGCGAGATATACCTGGAAGAAACACCTTGGGACGGGGTGAGAATTTTGCCTCAGAACAACATGGTTGCACACTGCCCGCAGTCCTTTTCTTTAAACAATAATCATTTAACTGTGCATGATATTTTACTGACAACTGCAATATAATAAGAAAATGCAGAGCTGGTTTATTACAATCTTGGTTCAGTTATTATTGAGGGCTGTGCAAATTTTGCTGTGGACTTTACTGGGCATTGACTGATGCCCTCTGTAAAGTGCAATATTTTTTATGACCACTATCACTGTAGAGAAGAATATTTTGTGATGTTGTGGAAGTATTCCAGGCCAGTAGCAAAGGTTTTCACACATAGACGTTCCGATGCTATTCATTCCTTTTGCAGTTACTTTATCTTCTTCTTTTGTGACCTGTTGAGAAGGTCTTATGTACATGACTCCTGCACATACATACACACGTATTTTAATACTACATTCCTCCCTCTGCATTTTTCCTTCTTGCCCATTGCACACATAAGATAAGGCTCAGTTTAAAAGGAGTGTCTGTATGAGGCTTCTGCAGTTGTGCCTGTGTGATTGGGGTGAGATACAGCTTTGAATGAGTAAAATCATGCAGGTCTCATTTTATAAGCAGGTGACCACACCTACTATCAGTACGAGTTCTACAGGGTAAGGAGAAAATAGCCAAGAAGTTTTTTTCCATTGGAAGCAGTCTGAATGAGCTTTACATGCCAGAAAAGTTGATTAGATTTTTAGATTTAAAAAAAAGAAAGCTTTTTTTTTTTGAGATCAAACTCAACCCATCCCAAGCACCAGAGCATCACGAAACACAACCAGGGTCTCTCTCCTTTTCCTGTACTTCAGTAAGACTAGGGCTTTTGCAGCTTTACCTATGAAGTATGAAGTCTGTCAAAGTCCACATAGAAATCAAATGCCATTACCTTTGAGAAGCTTTGGATCAAACCCAAAATACTGTAAGTCTTCATGTGCCATTTTTCTCAAAGTCAGCACATCCATTTATGATTCCCCTTTCCTCCTTAATACAAGAAGTAGTGGAGGAAAAATAATGAGGAATGTTGCTTTGATATAGAAGAATTTGATGGTGCAGATTAGTTTAAAAAATTAAAAGATATTTTTCTTCACTGTGGTTGGACCAAAGTTTTCCTTTTTTAGATGCTAACTTGTTTATAATGTTTGAGAAAGAATCTGGCTTTTGGATGGCTGTGTTGCTGATGAGAGCTACTGGCAACAGAAGCCTTCTAACACCAAACTGCTAGTTTATTAAAAGAATAATAGGAACAGATGTTTTCAATTCATAAAATGTATCAAGTAAATGGTACATCCACTTGTTATTTCAATTCCTTTGAATTTTTGTGAACTCATTTGGGGCTAGGTTTTCAAAAGAGCTTAACCCACTGTCACTTCATTGTTCTCACTATAAACTGATGGATGACGAACGTGTTTGGAAACTGCAGCTTTTTATGCCTAAAGGGGAGCTCCTAACTACTGACGCTTCTAAAATCTGGCCTGTAGTTCTGCGGAGTGAATACTGATCATTATAGAGGATTCATACATGCAGTCTCTGAGTAATACCCTGCATTTGCCTGTGATTGTATATATGATGGTTTCTTAATTCACTATTGCACTAGGCATTTTTATTTAAATTATGCTAATAGTGTAGGATTAACTGCGGATTATGATTCTAGCATGTACTGTCACTCAAACAGAAGAACCAGTTCTTTAGCTCCTACAGCCTCTTTCTCCCTCTCATCCTGACGTGTAGTAATTTGTGCTCAAGACTGGCCTCAGGTTTTGATGAGGTTTCTTGTTTAAACTGATGAAATTGCTTAGGGAAAGACAGTTGTTGAAAATTAGAAAAAGAGAGACTGAGATTCTTTTTGTCTACTGATGACACATTTTCACGGTGTTGAAATGGTTTTCTGAAAACAGTGATTAGGATGGGCTCCTGCCAGCACTGCACAGTGAAGAGTTCTGGTTTTGCCTTCATTCCTCAGTGGTAGGACAGGCTATATGTACTATGCTATTGCACTCTTCACTCAAATACATATTTGAGAAAACTAGTGTTAGAGGGTTATGTCAAAATCCTAAGAAAGGTCATAGAATAAATAATACATGCAAGAAGACTGATGTTATATTGGTCCTGGCTAGAGCATATAGCAGGAGGCCAGTTTTGTTCTTTGCCAGTCCTGAAAAAAAGCTTTATAGCCACCCAAGATGGCTCTTCTTGAAGCATAACCTCCTCCTCCCCCAAAACTGCAGATGTGCTGGAAACACAAAATTGCCTCATTACTGTTTGCACTTGTTTCATTGCGTAGCAACGTTAGGTTGTAACGGCATGCAGCCTGTTTGCATTAGTTAATTCGTCTGTATTCCTTCAAATCTCTCATTTGTTGCATTTTCTGTGGAGTGCCTGATGTTTCTAGTGACTTTGTGTTGTAGCAGCAGTCTAAAATCTGCCTTTTTTTCTCTCTTCCTCCAGCTGATATTATTTCTACAGTTGAGTTCAACCACACTGGAGAACTGCTGGCTACTGGTGACAAGGGGGGTCGAGTTGTTATATTCCAAAGGGAACCTGAGGTATGTGAGTTACCAATGTAGTCCTTATTAGCCTGATAAAACCTGGCTTAATTTTTAATACTTTAATTGAATTAACAAACTTGTTTATAATCTCGAGATTCAGTAAAACAGTGTCACCTGTTTAGAGAGGAAGTGAAAAAGAGTAAGGATTTTAACTCAGAAGTTTGCTGTCCCAAACAAAAATGCTTCAAAGCTCCAAAATTCCAGTATAAGAAAAAAGAAGGTTGTTTTTGTTTTACTTCTGCCTTCTTTTAATAGCTTTTGCCTAATGATAGAACCATTCTATTTAAAACAATACTTTCACTTACCCTTATGTTCTGCTTCTAAATTCCATCCATCTGCAGTGTCTTATGTAGAAGTCTTTCCTGAATAGTTGACATTTCTTCAAAAATTCTATTTTTAAATGTTTCAATACTCACAGGAAATTTCATTCTTGTTGAAACAAATCTGTCAGTATTATGTTTTAAATAAGAAATTAAATTACATTTTCAATATTTTTTATATTTATAAGGCTGCTTATAGACCTTTCCTAAGAGATGAAGATATATTGCTGTCATAAACCACGTTTGTGTTGTTCTTATTCTCCACAGAGTAAAAATGAGCCTTACAGTCAGGGGGAGTACAATGTTTACAGCACTTTCCAGAGCCATGAACCTGAATTTGATTATTTGAAGAGCTTGGAGATAGAAGAAAAAATAAACAAGATCAAGTGGTTACCGCAGCAAAATGCAGCTCACTCACTTCTATCAACAAATGGTGAGATTGATGAGAGTATGCAGGACATATCAGTATTTGCTCTTTGTGTTTTAGTGCTGACGGTATATATTTGCTCATTTTAATCTTCTGTTTTAGTAATTTCCTCTTTCAGAGTTTACCATGACTGTCATACTGCCTCTGATATCTGTTGTTTGTATATTTTATTCATAGAATCACGAGGTTTTTCTGATTGATTATTCATAGACATTTAGAGCTATCCATTTTTCTATTAATATGCAGTGCTATCCTGAAATAGGTCTTGTGACAAAGGCATCACCTTACTCAGCAGCTTGTGTTTCATGGGATATTTAGAATTTTTTCTGCTGTATTTGTCATAACTTCTATTATTTGTAGATATGTAAATGAATGTAGGTGAGAGAGATTAATTTCTTTTGCTTTTCATTCATTATCATCAGAATAGTTTATTTAAGTTTTAAAGAGGTACACAAATCTTGGGAAGACAGTAGGAATAATAACAGGATATTGACACTGACTCATATTTCTAACATGTCTAAGGCCTATTGATTAAAGAAGGAAGTATTATTACTAAGAGAGGATAAGGGGAGAAAACTGAATGTAAGCTGACATGCACAGGTGTCATTTAGGAAGCATTTAAGCACCCACAAACTTTATTACTGCAGATGATGCATGAGACAAAGTACCTGGTTTTAAATTTTAGACCTACTGGTAATCAGAAATTAAATTTTTTGGTAGATGTTTGAGTGTAATTGGGAATTGCTGATAAAAAATAGTGTAATCTCCTCTTTGGCCTTTAGGCCAAAGTGATTGCTTCACGTTAAAATATATAGCATTCAATAATGTTTACATTAATTCAGAGTAGATAGTAAATTTTTAATATTCTGTAGGTGGTTTACTTTGAGTTGTCTTTGACTTTTTGGGGGCACTGTTAATTATTTGGAATGAAACATATCTGTCGCAGACAGGTGATTTATGCTAGTTTAATGATTAGTCGCCTTATGAAGTTTGGGAGTTTATTTCTACTCTTCTCCCTTGGTCAAAATATCCCTCCTTCTTCAGGTAACTAAGAACAGCTTCTTCCAAGCATGTGATACAAAAGCAGATTATTAAAGTAAACCTCCCCCTTTTCATTTTAAAGTTTGTTTTTAGAAACACAGTGGAATACAGCCGAGTCCTCATATTTTCAGCTTTTACAGTTATAGATAATAGACCTTTACGTAGGTTTTCTGGTTCATACTATCATGAGAGAGGAGAACGGAAGAAATAATCAGTCTTAGTGCTGCTGTGGTTAATCCAGTTTCAGCCAACACTGAGCAAGCCTAGAACCTGGAAAAATACTTTGGTCCCTGTTTTTCCCCCTTCATTCTGGAGCATCCCAGCAGACCTCTTCATGGTGAGGAGACAGAAGTGGTTCCATTGGCACAGGCTTTGGATTTTGGCTTTGAATTGCAAAACATTTGCCTGTGCCAAGGAGGATTCCTAGCTTCCTGGCACAGCAGGCTTGAAGTCTGAAGATTCACCTCCTGGCATATTCTTAAAGATGGTTTTAACTTTAGGGTACAGATGGCCCATGTTGAATTATTCGCTGTCTCACAGATTACCTGGGAGAAGCCTTTGACAACGTGTATCAATTCCATGCCTATAAAAAAGGATAATAATATGTTTCCTAACTTGAAGGCATTACTTGTCACACATGCTCATATTGGACAGGTTATAGAAATATCTTGAGGACTGGTTTTTGTTTACTAAATTCTGAGCCTTCTATTTTAATGCAATTTTTGGTATTTTGCTCTCTGGTAATTTCAGACCTAATGCATGGTTTTTTGCAGAAATAGGAGGCCTGTGAAACAGCACCCTTTCTTTCCATGTGCCCAGGTGGACAGTGCCCACTGAATGTGCTGGAAGGAGCATCCTGCTGTTCAGGAACATGAGGGGAGAGTCGCTCTAAATCCCACCCTCAGTCTATGAGACTTGGCAGGTCTGCACCTGGCCAAACCTCTTTCTGCCCTTTAAGGAGGACTTTTGCCTGAAGTTTTTTCTGCACAGGTCACCTCTCTCAGAGGCAATCTTGGTTCCCTTCCAGTTCATGTTATCAACAAGTTACCAGCTAAGCTTTGATTGTGGCATCTTAATTAATGGAGGCAGAAGAAAATCACCAAGGCTTTCAAATCCCACTGTGGATTTCCAGTGCTTGCAGTTAGAAAATTTGTAGTTTGCACTGTAAACTGAACTGATTTGGTAGTATAATAATAACTTACTATGATTCATTGGTATCTTCTGTACCACAAAATATTTGGGCCGCTTTCAATGTGACCTACATAGGGTAGATCAGAATTTGGCCCCCACAGATCCTTTCATCTGAGGATTTCAGACTGCTTACCAGACATTAATTAATTTTAACTTCATAACACCCTTGAGACTGAATGCTTACCCTCACAGAGATGTTTCTATTTTTTCTATATTTTGCAAAATATAAGCATACTTAAAACTTCTAAGGCGTATTTAAAGTCCAGAGGTGGATGAAGGAGAAGATGATCAACATGTGATAATCTTAACTGCTAATAAAACAGTTTTCACTCAGGAAAGGGCTAGATTTATTAATAGCAGTCAAGTCTAACAATGGAAAATTATTTGTTTTTTCTTATATCTCATTTTACATTTGCTGTATTTATAATTTTTTTATTAGATCAGCAGGAATGCACTATTTACATATAATAAAAAATCCAAGTGCATGACATGACCTATGTGCATTTTTAGTAATTAATTAACATGATATCCAATACAAATGAAATTATTGAATATTTAAATGGAGCTTTTTAGTTGCAGATTGAACTAACCTCTTGTTCTGTAGATTGATTGTATTGTAATTTTTTTTTTGCTTGTGTATTAGCATATCAAGATCATTAAGGGCTGCATAATAGTAAAAAAAATGAGTAATGGAGGGATTGATTTTGAAACAAAAAAAGTTCAAAGTTAAATTTGCTACAGAAATGCAAATCAATTCATGTTTTCATATATCCTGTCTTTAAAGTGATTTGTACTAGCATTTGAAAGTAGTACTTGGATCAGCCACACTGGGGAAATGTTTGTGCTCTGCTGTGTACTTGGGGAAACAAGGGTAAGGAAGAAAGTGGGATGAAATCAGAAATGATGCAGGAATTGAGGTTAATACATCTGTGGTGGCAGCTGAAGGCAGAAGCTTTGGGAAGACTTTGGCTGCTTCACAATCAGATGAGTGAAACATCCATTAGAGTCTCAGGGACAGATTTTTTGCAGGAGAAGAGTTGACATTGATTTTTCAGTCTAGGAAGTGTTAGAGTTGGCAGGTTAGGAACACAGTCATGGTGGGAGCGGACAACCAGCATGAGGATATCTGCAGCTTCAGCTGCTACAGAAAAAAAACAACACCCCAAAGACAAATGCAGTGTGAAATGTTTAAAACATATTTGTTGGTTTCAGAGGCTCTTTGCTAAGTGAGAGATGTCATTACTCTCTCAGCATGTGCTTCACCCATCATGAAAAAGGAAGGGTCTAGGTTTCATTCCATTCCATGCAAGATGAATATATTTTTCTCCTTACTTCTCTCTGTTGCCATTACAATACATTTCTCTTAGTTTTGGTGGGTTTTTTTTCTTTTTCTATTGTTACTTATCAACTGCTTCCCATTAGGAGGGAGAAATACCTCGTTTTTTACACAGCTTCCATTTTACACAGTTCCATGCAGGAACTCCTGATGTTATACCAATACACCACTGCCCTGTCCCACAGTGGGCCAGGACGGGGTCACTGCTCTGGCTGTGTACTCCCTGCTGTTCTCATGCTGTTTATAAGTAACCTCACAAACTGGCATTAATGCCAAACTGGTATTAATATTGAGGGCATTTCCTTGCCAAGTCAAATTGTTAAACTGAGCTTCAGCAGCACGCATTGAGTAGTTTGGGTTTGTTCCACCTGCAGAGTGCCAGGCTGGATACATGAGCAGCATGTGCTCTACATGCCCTACACAGTCTGTCAGCTGCCAGGAACCCCTGACTCAGTGTGAAGATACGGGATGTGCTTTATGAGTATTTTGTCCCTTGGCAACATTTTCTGGATGTGCAGAATGAAGTGACCCAGACTATTTCAGCACAGGACTTGCCTAAACCAAGGTGTAAAATCTTCTTTAAGGAATATATTGTGAGAGGTGAGTAACCACATTCAGAATTCCTACGCTGACAGTTGCTTGTCTTTCCTTTTACAGATAAAACAATCAAATTGTGGAAAATTACTGAAAGAGATAAGAGACCGGAGGGGTACAACTTAAAAGATGAAGAAGGAAAACTTAAAGATCTTTCTACAGTAACATCACTGCAGGTAAGCTTCTGTCCATGTCCAAAATTCAGTTGTTTCTGTATGAAAAAGGTAGTGCTAACTCAGTAAAAGATTTAAATATGTACCTAATGCTAAGCTTTTATATGCTTATTCTGAGTGAAGCTTTAGCTGACTGATAATTTTAGTGAATCTGCCACATATTTTCAAGTCACAAGTGCTTTATGATATAGTGACCAAAATAAATATTTTTGAGAGCCCATGTTGGTTTTATTGTTCCTGATAAACTTCTCTTAGTGTGACTTAATGTGCTTTCATAAAAGGTTCTTTAACCTAGTGTGCTGGAAGCATTTTACTTGCAATTAATTTTGAACAGGGTTCTTGCTACATTCAGAGCAACTGAGTACACCAAAGACAGTACACCAAAGACAGTACACCAAATTACAGTTTCATCTGGTTTTGAGTTTTATAAAAAAATTATTTTAAGAGTGGGATTTGCAGTAGTCTGTGCTCTGGTGAACCTGAGATTCTGCATTTCTGAAAACATGCAGTCATGGAACTCATATAAGCACGTGTGACCATAGAATTGTTTAGTTTGGA
>VYZT01020660.1:0-13886 GCA_013400735.1 Pomatostomus ruficeps
GTGTATAACCCTTGTAGTCTGATGCTTAGCTTAGTCTGAGGGTTCTCTGAGGGGAGAAGACGAAACATCCTGACTATCTCAAACTAGAGGCTCCAACCTTGGACAGACCTTCCTCTCTGGAACATGTTTTTTAAACTAGGCTGAAGCCTCTCTTGGGGGGGGCGTTAATTAGAATAGGGGACAGTTACCTCATTTACCTCATTTGTTAAGTTTTTTATTGGGAATTTTAGGTAGATATGCTAATTTGTGAGGTCCATAAAATTGTATACGTGTTGTATGTGGAGTGGGCTGCTCGCCATGTTTCCACCTTTGATGAGTTGTGCACCTAGGATCCTATTAAAACCAAGATAATACCCTTTTCCCTACACTGCTGTGTCTACCTCTTATTTTTACCAGCCCTTAAGGCATCAATGGAATTTCAATGACAGTAAAAACTATGCTATCCCCCGAGTTAGTAACATTGATTAGTAAACTGAAATACTTTTAAGATGTCTCACATTCAAAAACAGGAAAAGCTTCTCTCTGTCCCATTTACAGTTCACTACAGCACTTTCTCTTGATATGTCAGAAAGGCACGCACAGTAAAACTGTTCTTCTTCCCTTGTAAGAGCTGCTGGCAGTAAAGACTTCATGCTAAGATACATCTCTGAGTTTGCATGCCTGGTTTCCAGCTGTGCATCCTGTAAATTATACTAAATAATAAAAGTCAAAGAAACATTCAAAGAGATATTTTTGTAGAATAAGACCCATTATATACTCTTTGTTTCTGCCATGCATTTAAAACTATAAGATTATGAACTGAAAATCTCTATTTCTGAAAAAGCAAAACTACTGAGAAGGAGAGGTGAATAAACAATAAAGAGCTGTTCTGAATAGTGGTCCACACTACATTTGCTTTAATATCTCTGATTAAGCCTACCACAACTGCTTGCCTGTATTTTAGGATGTGGAAGCCTAAGTTCCCTATTAAACAGGTTGGTCCCAGATAAGTTTTGTGAATAAAGCCTTGTCACTCTTAAAGTCTATCCAACAAGATGCAAGAATTAGTTGGTCACACATGGGCAAATTATTATAGTTTAATACTTTTGATGGCTAAAATTTAACTGTCCTACACCAGCATCGCTGGGGTGATCTTGTACTAAGTAAATCACATTACTTATGTTTGTAGTTACACAAATGATACTTGATGAAAGGTAAACCTGTATCTTGATACAAACTATGTTAGTAGTTTCAACCAAGATCTGGAAGTAGAAGAAAGTCTCTATGTAACTACTTTATGAAGAGTCTCTAAATGCCTTGGACACACCCAAAATATGGCTCAAAATTACTACAAATTTAAGAGTTGTTGCACTTTTTATTTACTAAGGTTAAAAATTTGAAAGATAATGTAGCTTCATATCAATTCAAAATTACAATTAAAGGTGATACAGTCAATCCAGTGTTTCCTAGATCTAAGCAAGACATCGTCCCTGCGTTTACTCATTATTTGATGGGTTGAACCCCAAGTATATACCTTACTTTAAATCCTAGCATATCACAACTCATAAATTCAACCAAATAAAATGCAAATTCATGTGAAATCAGAAGAAAAGGCTAGAAATGACCTTGAGAAATTGCCTACCTACCTCTCCAGTTCCAAGGCAGGATCAACTGCACCTGTGTTGCTCCTGGGACATGTCTGTCAAATCTTTACTTACAGGTCTCAAATAGGCTACATTCAAAAACATTTTCACAGTCTTTTCCAATATTAAATTTAGTTTTCCAATATTTAATTTAATCCATCACATCTTGATCTCTGGTGATCATACTGGATGGCATTAATTATTCCCCATCTCTCTACACCAGTCCTAAATATTTAAAAATTTGTATTACTTATAAGCTGACTTGAAAAAACTTCCCAGTTTTTTAATGGGAGCAATTTTCTGCACCACTTATCTTTATTATTCTGCTCTGAACTTTCTCCACTTTGTCTACATCTTCCTTGAAAAGAGTGGTTACCCAGACAGGTTTTCAATTAATCTCAATGAAGGAGATGTAGAGCAAAAGGATTACTTACTTTTCCTTCAGATTATCTTGCTCACACATTTATATAACCTCATGTCATCTCAGATTTTTTGCAGCAAAACTTACCTGGCTCTTGTTTGCCCTGGAATGTCCCTAACCTTTCCCAGCTATTTTCTCCAGATTTGCTATCTCATTACTTCTTATTTTGTCCTTTAAATGGCACTAATAACAAAATAGCTTACAATCATACTTGCTCAGCCACCTCCATGTCTGTTAGACCATACCCCCAATTTCTAAGTTCAAGCTGAATTTCAGTTGGATTCTGTAGCTCGTCCCAGTTTCCTATGTATAAATTTATTAAGCACACTGTAGCTGTCATCTGGGTTGTTAATGCAAAGTGACTGGAACCAGAGGTAATACATGACCCAACAAGACCCTGTTGATCCCCACCTGACAACGAGATCTTCACAATCATTCCCTAATATGGTGATCCACCTGCTTTCATCATCATAACATCATCCAGACTGTACTTCCTTAGATTGCTCATGAGAACAATCAGAGGAGGTCATGTCAGCAGCCTTGCTAAGGTCAACATGTAAAGTATCTTCTAAACTGTTCATACTAGAGTGACCAGTTGCCTCCATCAATGAATAAAACATACTGGGTTTGGCACTATCTATACAGTGATAAATTCAAATTGTCCTCTTGTGTTTGTAGCAACTGTTTAAGCACTTGGTTCTATTAATCAATTATGGGGCAGGTGAAACTCTAAGGATAAAAAAAATCAAGAGAAGTTTCCCTGCCACAAAACTTTTCCTCAATGTAGTTTATAAAATAAGATCTTAGTACAAAGAAACAAGGCAATGGGAAAGCCTTGTCTATTCTGAACCTCAAATCAGAACTGTTACTACTTTTAGGTGTACTTCCTCTGCACAGAACCTTAAAAATCTCTTGCAACTAAAACTGGATTTGGTTTTGTGTCAACACAAAAGGCAAACGAACAGTGATTGCAGGGGGCAAGGTAACTTGTATTTGTAAACCAAGAAACAAGGTAAGATAATTTTGGGCATCTGCTTTTGATGCAAAGGGGAAAATCCACTCTGCCTATTTTAGATGATATCACAGGACATTTTAATTTTATTAGAAAGTCTTACTGTGTCTTTACAAATTTAATTGTTTTTCTGAGTGAAAAAAACTTAGTATGATATGGTATCACCAGTTAGTGTTTGCTTCCTGAGCAAAGGAATTTTTTTTAATTGCCAGCGCTGTGAGTTTGTTTGGGGCTTCCTCCTCTGCTTATCAATGAGACAGTATTATAAGCTGTTCCTCCAAGATCAGAGACACAAATACATACTGCCATTTTAACCTATAAAGAACTGCTGACATCTATGGAAGCAATACTGCCCCACCCTGAGACACTTTTAAGTGACCTCAAGACATTACCTGACATTATCTATTCAAGATGAACCTTATAATTCAAAACGAAATTAGTGGTGAGCTTTTCCTCTCAGCTCAAAGGTTTGCGCTCCAGCACTGAGCTCTGAGTCCAAAGGATGATCTAATCCTACACCATTCCAAACTTCAGAGCTCTGCAGATTGGAAACTTCCCCATGGTCTTTCAGTCACCTAAAATCTCTCCCACTGTTTTCTGAAGAACCACTCAAGTGCCTGAGCAAAACTGTACACTTTATCGACTATTAATAAAACAATCAACTAGCTTTTACAACTTTTAAATTTAAGTAGTAACATCCTGAATATAGGTAAAAATCCAATATTTCCACTATTACATCTTTAAATAAAATATAAACAGCTAATGCCTCCGCAAAGTTATTAAGTTCCTTGTCTATTACTTCAGTTTGGTTATGCAGTTCACATCTAAGAATTAGTTTAAGATTCTCATTTTTCAGATATTGTGTAATTGAGTCGGGAAACTCAAAAGAATTTGTTTTCTTAATGGCATTTAAAAACATCTTGCAAACAAACGCAAAACCTATACTGTGAAGAACAACAGAACATTGCTAGCAAAGCAATTCATGCTGAATACTCATCGTATTTGATTAACATATACTCTAAATAATTCAAAACCTTAACTTTCATCCCTTGCACATCTGTTGACTGTAGTACTACTTCAACACTCATCAAAATCACATCCCCTTGATTTACTCTGGCTAAATCTCTACTTCAGGTATTTCAAGATGAAATCTCTTACTGTAAACGCATACCAGTATCCAAGAGCTTTATAAACAAACAAAAGAGAGGTCACAGAAAAGATTATTCTCTGCTGCCACCACTCTCAAAACAAAACAATTGACAGTAATGGCAGCATTTACACAAAGCTTACCAACACAAGACTCGGTCTGCTCTGGAAGGTAACCACGAAATCCAAGCTTCATCTGAGCCAGGATGGCATGAAAAATCCCTGCTGTCTTTGATTTATAAAGGTGTAGTTGTAGGCAACGAACTTCAAAAGTCACAGGGTACATAATAACCTACATAACTGTGAATAAATTCTTAAAAACAGAAGGAACAAACCAAGAGAGAAACCACAATGATAAGAGTTCCAAGTTCAGGACTAATACTGGTCCCAATGCAAAAGGCAGCTGAAAGCAGCAAGCAAAGGGCCATCGTCAAAATAACAACAGGAACAAAACAACCTTGCACAGCAGAAATATAAATTCTGTCTCATTATCCACTATACTTTAGTAACTCCACTTTTTCTAATTTCCATGTCACTCTCAGAGGCAAAAATCCCACACACTCAGATACTGTCTTAAAAACAACAAACTTTTAACTGTTTCAAAAGACAACAGTGGCACAGAAGGTCAGTAAACAGGAAACTATGAACAATTATCAGCTATAAGCACAACAGCAACAAAACTGGAATTTGTACAGGAAGATAAGTATAAAGAATCTATGTTTCTAACTGCTTTTAAGAATTTCTGTGATTCTTTGGGAAGTAAAATTTTCCTGCTTTATTTCTAACAGTTGACAAAATTCTTAATCCTTGAAAATCTGTACTCTCTACACAGCATCTAAGCAATCTCTACTGCTGCTACATATACTTCAACCTCTCACTTCCTCTTATTAAAAAAAGTCTTAACCATTTCCTTTAACCGCAAAGCCACATATTGTGTGGTTCTCTAGCAGCTTCAGTTTCAGTATGATCTTCAATGGAGGTAGCGATGACAGAATCTTGAACAGCAGTTTTGGAATTGACAGCTTACAGAGAGAAAAAAAAAAAAAAAGAAATAAACAAAACTAGTGTTCCAAGCAGTCAGCAACGCTGTAGCTGCGCTGGAGAGAGACTCACAATAAAATACAATAATCAATCCCAAGACTTCAGGGCTTACCATCTGAGCTAGCCAGTTCCCCCTGTCAAGCAGTACTGACTGCAGCTGAAGAAAAGAACTATTTGAATCACAAATCACTACATGAATGCACAAGAGTTGTGCCTGGGACATCTCCATATTTGAAAAACTACACATGACACAATAATCAAGCTACTTGGTCATGTCTACTCGCTCTGTGTATGCAAGACCTAGCAATTTGGGACTTGGTTCTTAGCATTTGGAGAAAAAAGTGGTGTCACCCCCCGTGCTGATGCCCTCCTATAGAGAGCCTCTCCACCTGCATCACCTCCTAGACATGAGTAACAGCAGAGGCCACCACCATATGGGCCAACATGCCCAGGACTCTGCCATCCAAATGTGCAGAGTAGAAACGTGTCTGTAGGCACTGGATCACTTAACAGGAGTAAGTGTCCCTATTATCAGAACACTGGGAATGAAAACAGAGCCCAGACTCACAATGGCTAAAGCAGAGCTATCAAGATGAGGTTTAATTTCTCCAGTCCTGTTTCCTGGCCTGCAAAGCAGGGCTCAGGAGAAATTTCCCTTGCTCATTTTTCACCTGGTATATTTCTCTCAAAGTGCAACAAGCACACACACAAACAACTTCCTCATTTTGATGGTTTTCCCTATAAACTGTAAATTTCTGTTTATTAAAAGTGTAATTATATTGTTACCATTATTAAATTGAAGTAATTTTCCAGTGTACAAAACTGCAGACTAACAGGAACCTTTCAGAAACACAGGAACTTGCAATCATCTAGTCAGAATGCTTTACTTATGTCAGTGAAGATTTGCAGAAACACTCAAGTGCACGTCAAATACTGAAATGGCTTTGGATGAACACTGACTTTTAAATACTTCAATCACTTGGTTTGTTGGTTTTTTTCCCCTGAAAAAACACCTTAATTAAAATCAACACTGCACTTGGTAGTCCTTACTTCTTCTAGTCTCCCATATGAGAAAAAAACTTTGACAAAATACATCCTTTACCTCGGATCAGTCAGGCAGGGTCACTCCTGACAGAAACCTGGGTCTAGAATTCAGAGGACCAAGTAAGCATCTAAAACTCCAACTGCCTTTGCCACTGCAGCTGAAACCCGCATAGGAAGAGCACTGAAATTTTAATGTGCTGAACCCACAAAGGTGTACTCGCTGCTTGAAGGTAATAACTAGCATTTTCTTTGAAATAAGAGAAACCTCTCAAATAATTATGTTCAAGGCAAAGCAATAAAATCTTAACTAGTATTCGTTACTGGAAGTGGGTTGAGGGACCATACACTTTCAGACGATATAGCACTCATTAGGAAAATGAAGCTGGGAAGAATACAAGCACCCAGTGCAGGGGTTGGAACTAGATGATCTTCTAGGTCTCCTTTCAACCCAAATGATTCTGCGGCCATGAACGACATTCTTTCCTACAGGAAAGCACAACGATTACCTCCAAAAGAGATATTAACGGAGCACGAAGGCGTGACCCATCCTTTTCTCAACACCCAGACCTACAGCTTCCTGCACCGCCGAGCCACCTCACCCAGACCAACACCGATCCACTTCCTTCGGCAGCCGGGGAGCAGCACCAGCAGCTCCAAACACCCGCTCCATCTCACGCCGAGAGCTGCTAAGCAACGCGCTCCTCGAACTTATCGAAATTAAGCTTACTAATTTTACCCCAAAACCCTTTTTCCGTTCGGTAGCGACAGGTTTTGGCGTGGGAAAAGCCCCGCGGCGCTGCCCACTCGTGGCTCGTGTGAGTCACGCACGGCAGCGGGGCGGCAGCGGCTCCGGGGGCCGCGCCGGGACCAGGCCCCACTCCTGCGGGTGCCGCGAGGATCGACCCGGCCTCCTCCATTCCTCTATCCTTTTCTCCCAGTATCGATGCGGCGGCCGCACGGAAGCCCCGGCCCCCCCTTCCCGGGCCGGGCGGCGGCAGCGTGGCTCCCGCCCAGCCTCCTGGGCCCCGCCGCTAGGCCGCAGCGCAGCCGGCACATCCGCAAGCCCAACGGAGCGCCGGCCCGAGCAGCGGTGGGGATCGCGCCGGGGCGGTTTCCCGTTCACCCCCCTCTCCGCCGGGGCCTCCCGCACCTTCTTGATGTTGTAGAGCCGGGTGAGCATGCCGACGCCGCGGTCATTAAGGATGGTGAGCTTCTCCGCCAGCTTCTGCTGGCTCGGCTGCAGAACGGACCGCGACATCCTGGCCCTCCACTGCCCCCACCGCCGCTCACAGCCCCGCGGTCGCCGGCCTAACCGGCCCGGCGCTCCCTCTCCGACCGGCCCGGCGCTCGGTGCCTCTGCGGGGCGTGGGCACACGTCACGTGGGGCGGCGCTCGGGCTCCCCCTGCGGGCGGGCGGCGGAGGCGCCCCGCGCTGAGCGCTCCCCGCTCCCCGCAGATTCGGGGGCGCGGAGGGGTGTGTGAAGGGCGTTTCGGGTAGAACCCCAAGGTGTGCTTCGAAACGGTGAAAAATGTCCATCTTTCTTCAAGGTTTATACCGAATAAAGTTGTGGATGCCCCATCCCTGGAAGTGTTGGATGAATGGAGCTTTGAGCAGCCTGGTCTACTGGAAGCTGTCCTTGTCCCTGGCAGGGAGTTGGTACAAGATGATCTTTATAGTCCCTTCCAACCCAAACTATTCTGTGAGTCTGTGAAAGTCCCACTTTTTTACTTTATCAAAGTCACTTTTTTATTTAATCAACTCCATTATTTTACTTAAACAATGTAAGTCCTACACTTTGGCCACCACAACTCCATGCAGCACTATAGACTGGAGGCGGCTGTAAAGCTGCCCAGTGGAAAAGGCCCTGGGAGTGCTGGTCAACAGCAGCTGAACCTGAGCCAGCATGTGGTGAACCTGAGTCAGCCCAGGTGAACAAGGAGACCAATGGCACCTGTCCTGTGTCAGAAATAGTGTGGCCAGCAGGACTAGGGAAGTGAACATGCCTCTGTACTTGACACTGGTGAGGCCACATCTCAAGTGCTGTGTCCATTTCTGGGCCCTCAGCTCAGGAAATATATTGAGGTGCTGGAACTTGTCCGGAGAAGGGAAAGGAAGCTGGTGAAGGGTCTGAAGCTCATGTTCCTATGAGGAGCAGCTGAGGGAGCTGGAGTCGTATAGTCTGGAGAAGAGGCTCCAGGGGACCCCAACACCCTCTAGAACTTCCTGACAAGAGGGTGGAGTGAGGTGGGGGCCAGTCTCTTCTGCCATGTCAGTGAGAGGCCAATATCTCTCTGGCCTTAAGCTGAGACGGGATGTTCAGATTAGATATTAGAAAACATTTTTTCACTGTTCAGGTGGTCAGGCATTGGAATAGGTTGCTCAGGGTGGAGTCACCACCTCTGGAGGTGTTTAAGAAGCATCTGGATCTGGCTGATATGGTTTAGAAGTTACAGTGGTAGTTCTGGACTGACAGTTGGACTGGATCATATCAAAGGTCTATGCCAACCTTGATGATTCTATGACTTTCATTTAATCAACTGAAATTAAGAAATGGGGCCCAGCAGACTACTGCACAGAGTAATACGGACACACTGTCACTGCTGGTGACCCTTGTTTTCTGAGGGCACTTCCATCAGCACCAGAGCATCACACCTGCCCTGGGAAGTGGGAAAAACCCGGGGATACCCCTGGAGCTGCTGCCAGCAGCCCCCCTACCCCTCTCATGAGGCTGTTGCCATCCTCCTGAGCTCTTGCTCTAGACCAATGTACAGCAAATTCAGAGAAACATCATATCACCAACTACATGAGTCACATCGCTGCTATTTTTTTCTCTTGAAGCCACAGGAATTAAAAGCATATCTTTTTAAGGAATGGTGAGATTTCTATGCCATGAATGCCAACAAGACATCTCTAGGAAAGACATCCCTTATTGTAACCTCTTAGGGAGACTATTGCAGCACTGAGAGGCCAGCACAACCCGCTGGGATGCAGGGATCCCCAGTTCAGGGAATGAGAGACAGGCTTAAGAGTTAACCTGCTAATCTCTTTTTTTTTTTTTTTAATAGTGTACCACCATCTGTGCCTTTTTTTGCATATTAATACTTCTATTTAATTTTCAGTTCACATTTTTGCATTAGAAATCAGAATCAGGCAGTCTCAGTCTTTCAGAGATTTTAAACTAATCTGTTTTAGAAAGCATAGAAATGAATGTGAGAAGCTTGAATGTAGTTAAATTGTTACTGACCTCTATCTTCACTTTAGCAATTACAAGACAATTTATGACTCAGAATAAAACCAGGAAGCAAGAGCTTAGAGTTCCAATCTGAAGTCTGCTATCGGCTCATTCATTGGCCTTTATAAGATGATTTTATTTCTCAGCTTTGTGTCTAAGAGTCAGGAGTACCTAGAAACAATGTTGTAATGATTAATTAGCTTAAACCTGATTTTCATTACTGGAGTCTATGGGAAACACCAGAAATATTCCAACTGCTATTTAAATTTATAAAGTATAAAATGCTATGGAATTTAATGGGATTTAATGAATAATATCTATAGTAATATTTTACATAAAGCATCTTCCTTCTATTATAAATTACTTTTTAAAGTATCACATGTAACATTTCTAGTTGAAACAAAGAAGTTTCTCATGTAGTTACACTGCAAAGTAAGAATCATAGAATGGTTTGGGTTGGAAGGGACCTTAAAGACCATCTTGTTCCAAATCCCTGCTGTGGGCAGGGACACCTTCCACTAGACCAGGAACTCCATTCAACTTGGCCTTGAACACTTCCAGGGATGGGGAATCCACAGCCTCTCTGAACAGCCTCTTCCAGTGTCTCACCACTTTCACAGTAAAGAATTTCCCCCCAATATCTGACCTAAACTTACTCTCCTTCAGCTTAAAGCCATTTAAGAACAAATACTACCGCTGAGTGCAATTTTTTTCCCTCACCTACACACTTACAGCTAACACAACAGCATCCCATTTTTAATTTCATATTCAATTATTTTGTAGCCATATTGAATGTTCTAGAAGTTTCAAACAGTAACAATTACAGAATTTGTAATTTATATATAGCCAAGCAAGTGGAATGACGTCACCAAGCTGGTGCCTGAAAAGATAGGCTAGAAATGAAACCTCATAGACTGATGCCTATAGAGCAGGTATTTGTTTATTACAGTGCCGGACGGCAGGGGGATCTTTCTGCCTAACTCACCTGCCTTTGTCAAGTGCTGTGGTTTATTTCTACAGTCAATATCACTATGTCATTCTAACATCATCATATACATGTCAGAATTAATTTACATAAGGTCACGTCACGGTCATAAATTGTTCTTCTGCACTGCATCTGCGCTTCCCCAATTTAGGTGATCTTGGGGGTCTTCTTCGATGAAGGCTTAAGGTCTTCCTCGCGTCTGAACTTTTCAACTTTGTCTTCAGAGCATGTGCAGTTATGATGTCCTTTGGGGTTTTTTTATCTAATCCACCCGAAGTCTTCACTTTGTCACTAATTGATCAACTTTTCATCAGTACATCCTGCTGCTTCTTGATATGGCTACATTTATCTACTTTTGAGACTATTGACTTAGGAGTTTTGTATATCTAGTCATTAAGTGGTTAGTAAATCATACATTAGTTAGTACAATGTATAAAGAGTTATGATCTAGATTACATAGGTATAGAAAATTACAATCTAGGTTACATTGGTATCTCATAACTCAAGCTATATACACATCTTGTAACCTTGACTCAAGCCACATAGGCAGCAGAGCCAATTCATCGTGAGTTTTTGTGTGGTATTGAAACATCTATGATCTGACATCCTAATCTTTCTTTCTCTGGAATTAGCAGAAAAACTACAGATTACATTGGAGTCAAAGCTACTTGGTTTGATCAGGCTTGTGCTTAACGGAGTTCACTGGAGAACTCTCAAACGCTCTGTAACTACTTATGTAGCTATTACTGTGAGATGTCTGCATGCTGCACAGATTACAGGGTGAGGCACAGAAGAGAAAAATTACTGACTCTCCCCTTTGTAGTAGAATCCTGTTTTTAAACTCTCACAGTATTCAGCAGCCTGTTTACAAGATCCTATTATAAGAAGTACCTTGGGTTACTATAATTTTTTAATGTAAATACTGCCAAGTTAGCTGCATTTCTTCAAAACGTACCAAATATTGGAACAGGGAAAGGATCAATATCAGTAAAAAAGAATTTCTGACACATGGAATTTTTACTACCATGCAGTCATACAGACCTAATACTAAATAGATTATCTGAATTATCAGTGTAACGTGGTTACACACAGACTTTTAACAATGTCTTGGTCAATATCAACGTGTGTACTTATGCACTCCACAGTTTTGTCATCAATTTTAATGGCAACAGTGTTAAGCCCATGTTGTCATACTACTTTTGCTGCAACTTTATGTAGAAACTTTGGGAATACATGCAGATTTTCCAGCAGGAAGATTTACTGCCTATTAGATTATAAAAATGCCTGCACCACACAATGTGCATTCACCAGTCTAGCAGCAAGCATAACAATAAAGCAGAAAAACAAGTTTTGTCAGTAACAGCACAGCTCTTACAGGTGTGGCAAAATTAAATGAACAAGAGAGTAAGGCTAAGAATTATTTTTAAAACACACAACTTCTATTTGCTCGATGATTTATTAATGATTAAAATTTAAAGAGCTTTCTATACTTATTCCAAAAGTATGAGTTTAGGGCAAGTTTGAAACAGCGCTTCAGATTTGGGTCAAGCTCAGCTCTGGTGCTTTTAGAGCCAACACTGTTCAGTACACGGTTTAATTTGCTAATCATCATGGGGCTTTCAGACAGTAATGAAAATCATAAAATCATTTGGGTTGGAAGGGACCTTAAAGATCATCTCGTTTCAAACCCCCGTCATGGGCGGGAAACACCTTACATCAGACGAGGTTGCTCAGGGCTCCATCCAACAGCCTTGAACACTACGGATAGGGCATCCACAGCTTCTTTGGGCAGCCTGCTCCGGTGTATCTCGATTTCGAGACAAATTTCAGGCGAAAACTCCCTGGAATGAGAGTTTTCTCTAAAGAGAAAGTGCTACAGTAGCACCCTTTTCTTCTGCCGAGAGAAATAGATACCAGTGGGTGAAAGTGAAAAAAGAAAAAAAGAAACCACCTGTTTATTAGTGAAAAAAACCAACCAGAGGGTGGTGCCCGCAAGGCACAGGAGAGGATTGAAATTCCAAAACTTTAACCTCCGCCCCGCCCCGCCCAGACCACGTGGCCGAGAGGCAAAGATGGCGGCCGATCGCTCTGTCTCAGGGTCGGGGAGGAAAGAGTTCACGCAGCAGCTGGGGACCTCTTGGATTTCTGGCGTGGGTCTTCTCCTCCCAGCAGGCAAAGTTAGTAGAGTTTAATGTCCCCTCTTTTGCTGGCTCGGTCTCTCCCAGGATTCGGATTGGCCGGGGCCACCCTCCTTCTCCCCCTCCTCCCGCAGGCTCCCCACACCGGGAAAAAAAAACTCAAGCCGAAAACAGTTCAAGGGAGAAAGAAACCCAAAAAGAAACAACTGAAGGATCTCTGCTGAAGTCCAGGGGAAAAGGTAGGAAAAGAAAAAAGAAAAGCTTCTTGCATAAGGAAGCAAAAAACTAATCCAACACAGGCAACGAAGTAACAGTCCGCGGCACCGATGGAAGCAGGCGGGAGAGAGAGCCTGAAACAGCCCACGCCGGGTTCCCGGCTCCGGCCCCGCCCCCAGTTCAACATCTTAAAGCTACATCAGCCATTTGCTGTGCATAAAGCAGATGGTTAGGGAATAAAATACCACCATAAAATCACCCCAAGACACAGTGCCTCACCACCCTCACACTACAGAGTTTCTTATGCATCTTATCTAAATTTCCATTATTTCAGTTTGAACCCATTCCCTCTTGTCCTATCACTACAGTTCCTGAGGAAGAGTCCTTCTCCAGCTTGCTTGTAGACCCTTCAGATACTGAGAAGCTTCTATGAGGTCTCCATGCAACCTTCTCTTCTCCAGCCTGAACAGTACACAGGGATTTTCTAGCACTGCTATTTTAAAACCCGTAGTGGGCAACTTACTACTGCAGAGTAGGCTATGTTGCCTCCTAAGTCTTTGCTACACTTATAACTTACATCTCTGTAGCAGTATTTTTTTTCCTTTTCCTATCTGTTTTACCTTAGTTTACTTCCTGGCTTGGATTTTCATGTGAAATGGCCATATGCCAGCCAGGATTTTCAGTGAAACGGCAGCCATCAGCTGCCTTCTCCATGAGCAATCTAGCACAGCCGACTGCATAACTTCTGCCTCTTTGGCCAACAAAAGTCAAGAAGCAATTTTTACAGTCTTGTTCAATATTTCCTTTTCAGCTAGAAATAATTTAAAACAGAAAGACAAGCTGTAATTTTAACAGACAAGAATTTTTAAAGGGTCACCATCACCCAATTATTTGGGTCATGTCTTAATATTTATTTGTTAATAACATGTAAGTATTTAATACATTTTTGCACTTGCATGTAAAGGCACACAAACTGAATAATTTACTATACTGATGCTTATGTGACTTGAGTCAAGATTACAAGATGT